>JANHZT010005025.1:306053-322141 GCA_032468215.1 Stegonotus admiraltiensis
ATATACAAAAGTATGAAGGCTATTGCTTAACGCATTGTAAGCCGCCCTGAGTCTCCGGAGAAGGGCAGCATATAAGTCAAAATGTATATATATATGGGATAACAGTGAGAATTTTTTAAACCAATAACCTCCAGAAGTTGTGAAATGCTGCAACACTGGGAGTTTTTAAGAAGAGATTGGACAACCTTTTGTCTGAAGTGGTTGTAGGGTTTCCTGCCTGAGCAGCGGGTTGGAGAGAACCACCTTCAAGGTGCCTTCCAACTCTTTCTATTCTATTCTTTTCTAAAATTACTTGTTCAACCATTTGTGTCTTATTTTCATTGCAGCCAGATAAAATTTGCCTCCTGCATAGCTAATAGCAGGTTATAAATCCTGGAGAGATAATTCAAATTGTTCCTGTTTTACTTTTCCAAATATAGTGAATGATTTCCAAAACCATTTTAGCCATTGTCCCGAGCTAATATAAAGCAATACAATAGACAAATTTATTTTGAGAACAAAATTAGAGTACGAGCCTTGAAAAGAAATTTCTTAAGGATTCTACCCTGCTGGAAACAGAAATATAAGTTTGCTGGCGTATTTGTGTAGCCAAAAAAAACCAGATTTTGGCATGAATTTATCTACAGATGCACTGATTTGTTAGCATGATAATTGCTTGATGATGATGCTTTTAGCTGCCGGAGTGGGCATATGTAATAAGCAGGTGGGCTTTCAAATATAATCAACCACGTTAAATTTATAAAAATTGAGACCTTGTAACATGCATTAGGGGTGACTTTTCCTGAGCTTTGTGCCTGTTTTTGTTGTTATTTTGCTAGCTGAAATAACTAGTAGATATATATATACATTGGGGTGACTCACACAAATTGGCTCCACCAGTTGAAAGTGGGAAGGGGTTGTGAGAGGAAAAAAGTTTTTAAAAACCACTGGTATAAGAAATATAAAGAGTGGTTGTGCTTTAATTCAGGGGTCTCCAACCTTAGCAACTTTAAGCCTGGTGGACTTCAACTCCCAGAATTCCCCAGCCAGCAAAGCCAAGCTATAGAACCGGTGCAAACCAGGGGCAACCCACCACTGGTTTGTTTATATCCTTTGGGGCTTCATGGGCAAACTGGGATTCACTATTAAGATCAAAATAATGTCTATTTGAAAGACATTTCCTTTTAAAAACCTTGATTGTCAATAAAGCCACTGTTTTGGCTTTGTCTACCATCCAACTCTGAATACCCTTTGTCACGCCTTATGCAAATTCAGTTTTTCTCCCATTCACGTGCTATTGAATCATAATTTCCCTGTTTGTTTAGCCTGAACTGGCGAAATCTCAGTCACAACTCATAGGAGGATTTTTTAAAATGGTGCTTTTGGTAAATCTCTGAGGGAGATGGGTGATTTAGAAATATGAAATATACATAAATAAAAATAAAATAAAGAAACACATCATCATGAAATTTTCTCGTCGTTATTTCCTTAACTGGCCTATGTACTGTTCTCAGTAATTTTTGAATAAAAGGAGCAATTTATCTATTACATTAATTCATGATTTTCAAATTTGAGGCATATTAAATATGCATTTAGGGTATCATTTTTCCATCTTTCTAATTATGGCAATTTATGGATTACACATGCAAATTTCTAATTATTTGACTGCAGGGCGCTTATCTTATTTGAAGCATAAAACTATTATAATAGGATCTGAGAGGAAAAGATCTAAGAATTTTGCTCTAGAGTCCCTATTTGTCATGTTGTGTTGTGTAGCTTAGAGCTGGCAATTGTTTAAGCACAGCAGACTAATGGAAAAAGATATTTTGTTCCGTTCTCTGCCAGAGTTTGATCACCATTATTGAAGGACAATAATCTTTCCATGTGGCACAAAATAATTGACTCACCTTTTGAAGTGTTATTCTTTATTCAGTACATTTCCACTATCAAATTTTTACTTCAAACTTAAAAGGTCACTCCTGGGTGGTAGTTTTGGTTAAAATAAATCATTGGGTGCTGCCAAAATTCAGAAGACCACTTGATGGCAGTTAAGAGATAGGGTTTTCTATGTACAGTATCTCTCCTGCCACCTCATGGTCATCCAGGGTTTGCACCCCAGTTCTCTCGGGTTGGGTTTGCAGTTACAGAATCTTCAGTTTTAATTTTTATTTGCATTTCCAAATGTATGTAAAATGGATGTAAAATATAAAATGGAGCATTTGTTTCATAGCTGGGATGTAGAAAGAATGGTGTTTATATGTATACTTTTTTGCTAATTTTATATTAACTAAAAAGGGGATGCAGTGGCTCAGTGGCTAAGATGCTGAGCTTATCAATCAAAAGGTCAGCAGTTCAGCAGTTCAAAACCCTAGTGCCGCGTAATGGGGTGAGCTCCTGTTACTTGTCCCAGCTTCTGCCAACCTAGCAGTTCAAAAACACATAAAAAATGCAAGTAGAAAACAGGGACCACCTTTGGTGGGAAGGTAACAGCGTTCCATGCGCCTTCGGTGTTTAGTCATGCTGGCCACATGACCACAGAGATGTCTTCGGACAGCGCTGACTCTTCAGCTTTGAAACGGAGATGAGCACCACCCCCTAGAGTCAGGAACAACTAGCACATATGTGTGAGGAGAACCTTTACCTTATTCAGGCAATTCATAATATGGAGCAGTGGTAAAAAACATACATCATATCACCATCTTACAAATGTCCCTCACTGCTTAAGGAAAAAGAAATAGATGACAGTTTGGGATGTAATTTTGAGTGGTGACCTAGGCTGCATGCTGGAATGGAATTGTACTGGCAAAAATTGCAATGGTACATGGGAATGACCTTGGAAGAGAGGGGTGGGGTGAAGTGGGGTGCAGGAAGGGATACTTTCTAAGCAACAATCAGATAAGGAAGTGCACAGCCCACAACTACATAACAGTCAGAGAACGAGACTTTGAAATGAACTCCCCTAACCTTTTATGCTGGGGGAAAAAAGACAGTGGAAGATTTGCACTATCATACTTGCAAGATTCTGTTACTCTAACCTTGTACATAGTTTACATTACATAAAGTAAAATTTGCCCAACTGGTCATGTTTCTATCTACCTGGGAAAGCGGTGATATTTGTATGGCTACTATGATAGGATCAAACAATATTTAGTAATTGTTACATTATACACTGCTATGTCTTTCTTGTTTTGTTTTGTTTTTTACTTGGAAGTGGGAAGTTCAATTTTTTACAGATCTATGAAGATGGCAGAAATTATGTATTTTGCATTATAATACTCAGTTCTATTGCAGTTTGTGCCTAGGCAGTTTGTGCCTAGAAAAATGCATATTCAAGAATAATGCAATATATTGTATAATGTGTGTATAGAGAACAAGATAGTCAGAGTGAATATAGTCAGATATAAGGAACAATTAAGAATAATTAATCCTAAACAATTAAGAATAAAAGAAGGAAAGTGAAAATTAAGATGATGGAAATGACAACCGGAATAACAGAGTTGGAAGGGACCTTGGAGGTCTTCTAGTCCATCCCGCTGATCAAGCAGGAAACCATTTCAGACAAATGGCTGTCCAATCTCTTCTTTAAAATCTCCAGTGTTGGAGTACCCACATCTTCATTTTGTCATGAAGCTAAACAAGGGGCCAGCAGCAGAGAAGTTAAAAATAGAAGTAATGAAAAGAGTTAGGATGTAAATGCTAGAAGGATAAGCTTTGTGAAAATGATAAACATTCCCACAAATGGGAATGATCATGGTATGTTGAATTAAAGTCTATATATCTTGGTGTCAAAGAAAAAAAAGAATGAAAAGAAAAGAATAAATGTTTAAAAATGGCGAGGCTGCAGGTGTAGCTGGTGTAGCTGGAGAAATGTTGGAATATGCACTATGTGTCTTTTTCTTATTGAGTGGTTGTATAGTGTGTGCAAAGAGTGCCACCTACAACTTCTTCTGTGGAACAGGAGGCTCTTCTGACAGTCATTCATGCCCTCTTGTTTGGAATATTGCAATGGGGCTGCCCTTGAAGAGCATTTGGAAGCTATATATACTTAACCACTACATTATCTTTTATTCCCAATTGTTTATACCTTTCCAACAAGTTCAGATAGTGCAGACTACTCTGTATTCCTTCTCTTAGGGAATGTCATCACAGGAACCAGGGAAGTAGGTCATCTCAGTATCTGCCTCCCATGTCCCAAGAAATCTCAATAGCTCCTATCCTATTGGTTTTTAGGAAGGTCATAAAAAAGTGACTAGGACTACTCTGTCTAGTTAGAAAATTCATTTTCCTGAAATGTCAACTTTTCTCTCCAGATGTCTATGGAGCTTCTCAGTCATCCAGGGCATGGTTGTCCCAAAGATGTTTTTCCAGAAGGCAATTCCACTTCCTTGGTTTTTCCTTGAAAATGTTTTTCTTCTCATTCAAGAGATCCTGAAGCTGAAGAAGCTTCTTGGATGAGAAGCAAAATCTTTTCTAGGAAAAACCAAGGAAGTCCAGTTGCCTTTTGGAAAAGCACCTTTTGGATTTTCTCTCCAGATGTTCTCTCTCCAGGAACTTGGCAAAGGTTGAGGTAATGTGTGCTGCAATTTTAAGCAAAGCTCCTTCCATTTCTGAAGAGCTTGACTTAAAGCTTCATAGCAATTCCTTCTGCAACCTAAGTTTTCTTTCCTCGCTTCTTGTTCCTTCAAGGTGTACAAGGGAGACGAGACAACGTACCAAATCTCAGGCCTTCAGGTGAACACCGATTATAGATTTCGTGTGTGTGTTTGCCGCCGATGCTTGGATACCTCACAAGAACTTAATGGACCTTTCAGCACTTCTGTTGCCTTTATTCTCCAGCGGAGTGAGCTCACGCTTACCGGGGAACTGGGAAGAACCGATGACCCCAAGACTAAATGTATGATGCCTTCTGATGAACAGTTTGCAGCCCTCTTAGTTCTTGGCTTTGCAAGCGTCTCCATCTTATTTGCTTTTATACTACAGTATTTGTTTATGAAGTAGAGAGTTCAACACAAGTATTTGAGGTATCGTTTTAATTAATGCTTCATACTATAATCAATATGTTTTATTCAGATAGTCCTCTTTATTTTTTCAGTGCATTTGTTTCTGGTTTATTGTTGTTGTTTTTTAAGGGGTGACGGGTGGGTGGGAATGACAGTCCTATTTAGAAAATAAAAATCGACGTTCAGGTGCACCTTTTGGACATTCAAGGTTAGGAAATGGTTAAATCTATCCAAGCCAGAGACCAAAACAAATATTTAACATTTGGATGTTCTGTTCCCTGCTCCTATGATTTTATTCACTTACTTGGTTTTTTTTTATTTTCAGAATGTAGAAATGTAACCAGTTTGCCTTCACGTTTTTGCCTTAGTGCTAAACTTGTTGCAGTCTTTAAGTTGCAAGTTTATTACATTCAAGTAACTGCTTTAAGCTCCTCTGAATCTGCAAAATTTAACCATCGTTATGTAATAGCATTGCAGCTAAGCATTCCGCAATGCATTTGTTGCACAAGTCGTTAATTATAAATATCACATACGATATTCACTACATTTATTTTCTCCTCAACCCTCATACCGCCAGTTTTGCATTGTTTTTGCATTATCCCCGTACGGGGAGGAAAAAAATTAATCTCAATTATGTAATCAACTATATTTTTAGCACATTTCAATCCCGATAATTTATCTTGCAACCTAAAGTCTTCTCTGAATTGTAAACATTTTACTCAAGCTGTTTGCGCACTATAAATTCCTGTATATCAAATCTGATAGCCAGATAGCTTTATTGATGGAAAAGCATTACTATTTCTACCATTTTCTTTATTTTAAAGCAGTAATTTTAAGAGGGCATTGTGCAATAGTTATTCCCCATGTCCAGCTGTTTTTATTTTGTTTAAAGAAAAGCTGCTTTTAACTAGTTCGTTTGCCTTTGTATATAAACTTACTTTTTAATCCAGTCACTAGATTTGTTATATTCATCGTGATCTCATGTGTTTATAACTGGCGAAAGCTTACTGCCTTTGCTATTTAAATTAGATTATTACCTTTTATCATTCAAGCAAACTCTCAATCAGCCTTGTTAAGAAAAAGGTCCATCTGCATTTCAGTTTTGGAAAAGAAAACACGGTAAACTCATATAGGCATCTCAGATGCTAAATACTGTAATTAGAGCTGACATTAAAAGGTGCCATTTCTTCCATCTCCATCTCCTCCTCCTTTCTTCTTAATAGCATCTCCTATTACAAACAGTGTCGTGTAATATCCGTTCATTTCCCTCTTCGACTTCATTAGCTGCTGCCTTCAGAAGTGACGGTGGGAGGGACACCATAGTTCACATGACAACGCACTGCACACACTGTCCTAATAAAGCAAAAGAAGCATAACAGTGCTGTGTTGCAAAGCATCAACCTCAAGCATTATTCATATTTCCAGCAATGCCTCTGAGAAGTTCTCCAGAACTTCACTGAATGGCTGGTGGCTACATACCAGTGCTGGCTTTATCTTCTGGCAATTGGACGATTGGCCACTCTAGTCTGTGAACGCCTTTATTACACCCTCAAAATTCCAGGAATATTCACTGGCCCTCCAATTTTGGAGTTTCTTGTAGTGGCCATGGCCAAAGGGAAAAGAGGAGGAGATGTGGAGCAGCTGGTTTCAGCAGCAGCTGCAGTCTTGACACCCAGCTCTAGTTTCAACTAGGGTTCAGATCCTAAGAGTAGGGTGTGGTCCATTGCAAACTTAGTGTCATTCCTGTATGGGACATTGTATGTGCTTTTACATCAATTGCCAAGGCACGTTCATTCAGTCCAGCAAAACCCTTGGTTATTCTTCTTGTTTTAAGAAAAAAAAACCTTTTGAATCATTGGGTTAGTTTTATGATGTCTAAGTGCCTCAGGGATATTGAGCAGGAGGTGTAAAGTAAATTACACGTGGAAATGCACAGAGCTGCAATCCACTAGGAACCTCTCCCAAATTATGTTGTTACAACTGGAGAGGCATTGCTATGGAACTCTGTTGACTTCCATCAAACAGAGGTGCACCATGATATGCACCCTCCCTGGAAAGCCTCATAAAAGGCCCCCGTGGAGATTTAAGCCAATTGAAATAAAATGTGCACACTATCCTTAAATGCCTGTTCAGGAAAAACAAAAATGCAATCCAGCAGTTCCTGTTCTAGCTCTGCATGAATTGGAAGAGTTCTCGTGAATTGTGCCCCAGACTTTGTGTACCCTTGCATTCAAACAAACAAATAGTTCTGTATATTTTTTTTCATCTTCTTTGGCTTTGGCTCGCATTGTCCTTTTTTTTTTTTTTTGGTCTTCTCTTTTGCTATGACACAGGGCAGCGCAATGGCTCAGTGGTTAAGATGCTGGGTTTGTTGGCTGGAAAGCCAACAGCCCGGGGTTCGAGACCCAAGTATCCCGCAACGGGGTGAGTACCCGTCTTTGCTTAGCTCCTGCCCACCTAGCAGTTTGAAAGCATGCAAATGTGAATAGATAAATAGGTACCACTTTGGTGGGGAGGAAACAGTGCTCTGCGATGTCATGCTGGCCACATGACTGCAGAAATGTCTTCAGACAGCGCTGGCTCAACGGCCTTAAAATGGAGATGAGCGCTGCCCCCTATAGTCGGCAACAACTAGCGGAGTTAAAATCTTCAGGGACTCCTTTCCTTCCGTTCTTTGCTACGATACTGCGTCCTGTATTATTCATTCCTTCCCATAACCAAAGTAATGGGGAAACCAACATTATTTTTGTTTTAGGATTATTTATACTATATACTGCATTCAGTACTTTAAAATGCCAATTAAAGTGCAATCTCATTATTTATTGTAAAAAAAATAAAAAGTGTACTTATGTACTAAATCTCTCCTCTTCCCCTCCCCTCTAACCCCTAGCAGCATACTATTTTTCTATTTTGTTTTATGTAAGTATAATTTAGTTAAAATATTTTCATTTCCCCAGCACCATTCCTAGTATTAACCTTCTTATAGTATACTGTATGTTTAAAAATGGGAGTGTTTTATGAATTGCCAAAAAAGAAGAAGAAGAAGAAGAAAAGATAAATGTACCCAATATTTCCTGCACGCAAATGAAAAAACTTGCGGGACCACATCCATTCCATCTGCGGTACATTAAAAACAACCATCTTCAAAGTTTACATGTAGCCCCAAAAAAAAAACAAAAAAAAACATAAGCATCTTTTGAAATAATAGTTTGAAACTGATTATTCTGTGTGCCTCTCTTAATGTAGCAAACTAGTACAAAGGTTCTGTATTTTTTTTCTTTCCTAATGTTAGTATGCATATTTGCCTAGCAAACAAATGATATTGAGCTATTTTCTTTTTTAAAAAAATTCCTCTTCCCGCTGGCTCCAGTTTTGGCCTTGACAAATGTGGTATTGTTGTCGTTGTTTAATTCAACTTTATTCCTTTTTATATAATACTTGGTTGTCTTCAAATATAAAAAATTTTTTTTTAAAAAAAACGCTGGCAAAATTTTAAAGAATGTAGATAGCATTAGCTGGGCTTTGATCTCATTTCAATCATCAGGAACAATTTACTAGGAGTCATTGGAAACCTGTTAGTTGTCGTGGCTCTGAAATCCTTTCCATTTTTCTGGATTGGTGGCAATCCATTTGGAAAGCCACACCTTTGTAAAACAGCTGTTGTCCCTTTTACCGTGCCTTGTGATTATCAACCCACTGTCAGAACAATCCCTACCATTTTTGACCTGAGCAGAAACTTACTGCATACGCTCTCAAAGTTTGCAGGCAAAGTCAATCATGTTGACTGGTTGTTGACATTTCATTGGAAGTTTTCCCATTGATTTCAGTGGGACTACTGTTGGGGGTCACCAGAAATGGAGAACACAACTCTGTCCGCAGGAAATGGAGAGAGATTCCCATCAGAGCATTCCCATCTCTGGTTTCAAGATCAATATTTTCTCTCCCTTGTTTTTAAGGGAGGGATTTAATTACACCCGCTGATAGATTAGAATAATTTCCTCTTTTAAACTAACTTGTAGTCCTATTGGCCTTTCACAAGGTAATGAAGACACAGGGAGAGAGGGTATTAGTTGGGAGCTCCATTAGTTGTGGATGCATATGTCTAACAGGTTGTGTTTTCGTTGAGTCTGAACATACTTTAAGTTGACTTTGTTTTAATGTAATTTTTTCCACTGCCCAGATAGATGGACAGCCATATAAATCCAATGGATAAATAAATGTGAGAGTGAACAGGTGTGACATCTGTCACCCCATTGATTAGCAGATTTCATTTGGCTGATCTGTCTGGCTAGGTGTGGATGTCCTCCTCCTTCCTTATCATTCCATGTTTCTCTTTCCTGAAGCTGTGCTGGGTGGGACAGGACAACCAATCCCAGATAGGAGTGTATCATCTTCAGCCAATAAATAAGGAAAGGAGAAGGCTAGGAACATGGGGACAGCCTTCTCTGTGGTCTCAGTGTTGGCAGAGAACCAATCCTGGGAGGGATCATTTTGATCCTACTCAGAGTAAATCTCTCTTAAAAGACATCACTCTCTCCAGCCATAAGAAAGTTCACCCAATTTCTAGTGCTCCCATAAACAATCGTGAGGAGAACATAGGATTGCTTCTTTAATCCAGAGCCAACCATTTGTGTGTTTAGACAAAGAACGTCATTTTGTGCAAGATTGAAAAAAAGTGACCTGAAGGAAAGTCAGGTGCGTTTCATATTTGTATTGTAGTTTCCACATCTCCCCCATTTGTGCATACATACCGCACACACGCCAAATGCATTTTAATTGCCAAGTTAGATTGGATCAGATATCATTGGTTACCTTGCAGCCCCTTTCCATAAGAGGTCAATTTTTAATGCAACCATTCTGTAAAAGAGATAATTCCACCCAATTCCTGTTCCAATTTCCATAACCTTCAGTTTATGGAAAGAAAGAAAATGCTTTCTATTACCTTGTATGTCTTTTCTGGCCCAGTCAGTATCGGCTGTGTGAAATCAACTTCCCTTGTCCCCAGTTTTGTGTAAAGAAATTGTAAAAAAAAATAAAAATAAAAAGACAATATGGGGAAAGTATTTTAAGAAGTTATTTAAGAAGAAAAAGAAACATTTTTATATTATCTGCCTTTGTCCTTTATGAACTTGAAATGTTGTAGTTTTCTAATCATGTTTTGTCAGCAACAATAGATGAGTACTCTCTGTTAATCATGGAAAAGTGCCCTAAAATTGAATGTTTCTGAACATTATTCTTGCACAATTTAAAATTGAAAAAGAAAATTAAAAGTTGTTTTTCTTTTTGTTTTTTTGTTTTTTTACCTCACTTGTAGGACATACATTCCAAGCTTTTCAACTTTGAAATAAATAATCATAAGTTTTCTTGTAAATTTTAACTATTTCATACGCATTGTATTAAAACTGCCATATCAATTTTAATGTATAGATTTTTGCAGATATTACGCTATGTATGTAAACTGTTATCTGTAGTGTATATGTAATATATTTATGCCCAATAAATGTTTTAATTCTTTCTTGATGGCAAGGTTTGTTATGTGAAGGTTCCTCCATGAAAATCTTTGCCCCTATAGACAGGGATGGGTTCTACTTACCTTTACTACCGGTTCACAATGGGATCGTGCACACGCCTTGCTTCTGCGCATGCGCAGATCGCCGATGATGACATCCAGGGCAGTGGGCAGGGCCTCCTGCCGGTTTTACTACCGGTTCTTGCAAACCGGTCCAAACCGGGGGCAACCCACCGCCTATAGAGCTCAACTGGATGATGTGTAAGAATTGCAAACCACAGAATTCCTAGCTAGAAGGGTAGCAATATTAGGCAACATTATAAGAAATTATTTTCTCCATGTAATGGTTATGCCAAAAACCTTCTCACACTTTCATCACAACCACAACTAGGACCAGAATTTCCATTGCTAAACAAAGCGGTTGTTAAGTGAGTTGCACCCAATTTTATGACTTCTTTTCTGTGGCTGTTAAGTGAATCACTGCAACTGTTAAGTGAGTCACATGATTGTTAAGTAAATCCAACTTCCTCCCTTGATTTTGCTTGTTGGAACGGTTGCATATGGCAGACATGTGACCCGAAGACGCCATTGTAATACAACCATTGGGTTGCCAAGCATCCAAATTGTAGGGATGCTGCAGCAGTTGTAAGTGTGAGGACCAATCATAAGTAAATTGTTTTCACTGTTGTAATTTAAATTTTAAGTGGTTATAAGTTGAGGACTACCTGTATTCATATTGCTTTTAGCTTCTCTTGCGGGTCCAAATTTCTTATGGCTTAGCCTTTCTTTCTGCAGATGTGAGGCAGATGCAGGCATATTTCCTTTTACAAAAACTCTACAGTCCCATTTTCTTAATCTGTGGGGTTTATGACAGGTGTTTCCACCCATGAACATCTTTGGAGAGGACTTGGAATCTAGTTTTCTAGCTCTGAAGTTCTGGATGGGCCTTTGTGTCACATTCATCCGTCTCTCATTCATTCATTCATTCATTCATTCATTCATTCATTCATTCATTTATTTATTTAATGCATGCAATTTATATGCCGCCCTTCTCCCGAAGGACTCAGGGCAGCTTACAAAGATAAAAATTCAACAATATGAATTAAATGTAAATTAAAATCCAATTAAAATTAATTAAAATTATTACAATATTAAAACCCCCTAGACGGGTCAGTCCATTTGATGAAAAAGCCACGTCTTCAGGTCACGGCGGAAGGAGAGGAGGTCAGGGGCTGTCCGAAGCCCAGTGGGCAAACCATTCCAGAGGGTCGGTGCTCCCACAGAGAACGGTCTCCCCCTGGGGGCCGCCAGCCAACATTGCCTGGCTGATGGCACCCTGAGGAGGCCCGCTCTGTGAGAGCGTACAGGATGATGGGAGGATGGCAGAAGATGATCCTACAAGTAATGTAAGTAAGTAATGTAATCCTACAAGTAATGTAAGTAGTGTAAGCCATGTAGGGCTTTATAGGTAAGTACCAGCACCTTGAAACGAACCCGGAGGACCACCGGCAGCCAGTGCAGCTCGTGCAGGAGAGGTGTTACACCGGAGTAGCGAGAAGCTCCCATAACAACCCGCACAGCCGCATTCTGGACCAGATGAAGCCTCCGGGTGCATCCCAAGGGCAGCCCCATGTAGAGGGCGTTACAGTAATCCAACCGAGAAGTAACAAGGGCACGAGTGACTGTGGTGAGGGCATCCCAGTCTAGGAAAGGGCGCAACTGGCACACCAGGCATACCTGTGCGAAGGCCCCCCATCAGGTGATCTTCTAAAGACAGCCATGAATCCAGGAGGACACCAGATTGCAAACCCTTTCTGCTTCTATCCCTCTGCTTCTATCTACTGAGAGGCTTCTTGGTACTGTTGGCATCAAATCAAGAGGTTTTTGCTTCTGCCTCTATCCAAGAGTTGCAACTGAAGACATTTTACCCAGGAGTGGGCTTCAAAAATTTTAGCAAGGGGTTCTTAACCTGGTTGCTGGGTGGGCACGGCCTAGTCAGCCTCCTGCCCAGGAGCCCAGGGACAGCATTTTTGCACTCCCTGGGCTCCAGAGGCTTTTCTCAAGCCTCCGGGAGGGCAAAAACGGCCTCCCCAGGCTCTGAAGAACCTCTGGAGGCCAGAAACGGGTCTGTTTCCAACCTTCCCAAACTTCTGGTAGGTCTGTTTTTCACCCTGAGCCTCTGTACATGCCCTGCATTTACCTGCATCCAAAATGGGCTGTGTGGGGACTCTTAGGAGGGGTGGGGGGGTGGGGGGGTGAGGCCAGCCAGGAGTTGTCTGAGCTGCACAGAACCTTAGCTAGAGGTTCTCCTGAACCCCTGTGAACCCCCAGCAGCCCACCCCTGATTTTATTCCATTATTTGAAGTCAACATTCTTCAAGATATTGGAGAAGCTTTGCACAAAAGATATGGGGGTAGGCAGTCTTTCTGGGGTTTTGTTTTTTGTTTTGTTTTGTTTTTAGGAAAATTGGTACCACAAAACAAAGAGTTCAATGTGCTTCAGAGTTAGGTTTGTTACCTCTATTTATGTGATCCAAGCTTCTCTTAAAAATAAGCCACCAATTGTCTATTTACTTTTGGCAGCAAAACTGACTCCTTCCCAAACCTGAAAATTTCTTGAAAATATCATGATTGATTTGTGGATTAAAATAGTTTATTCAAGTGCCATATTAGAAAAAAAAATAGCAAGAAGCCTAGAACAATGAGATTTCAGAGGCAAGAATAAGACTTTTCATCACTTTTGGGTAGATTACATTCATTAGGTTAGTAACAATAGGCATAATTAGGTGTGTTGATAAATACAGGTAGTCTTGTTCGTTTAGTAACACTTTAAAGTTACAACGGCACTGGAAAAAGTGACTTACAACCGTTTTTCACACTTATGACCATTGCAGCATCCCCTTGATCATGTGATCAAAATTCAGACGCTTGGCAACTGATTCATATTTATGACAGTTGTAATGTTCTGGGGTGTGGGACCACCTTTTGTGACCTTCTGACAAGCAAAGTCAATAGGGAAGCCAGATACACTTAACAACCATGTTACTAACTTAACAACTACAAGTGATTCACTTAACAACTTTGGCAGGAAAGGTCTTCAGGCAAAAAGGCAAAACTCTCTTAACTGTCTCGCTTAGCCACAGAACTTTTGGGCATATTTGTGATCATAAGCTGAGAACCAACTCTATTAATACTATATGGAAATTCTAAACAACTTTTAGATCATTTACTTTTTCCAACAAAAGGATAATGAAATGAAATGAATAATGAAATGTCTTCAAGCAAGCAACCATACTAAGGGAGCACAAAGAAACTCCATGTTTGTATTTAATTGTATTGCTTTTTGTATAATCCTCCTATATTGTTTGTGTGGATTTTTTCTTTCTTTGTGTAAACTTTGTGTTCAATTATTTTTTTTAAATCATTTCTAAGGCAAGGAAAGTTGATTTATTATAATGGTTTCCATTCCTGACCATCCATTTAAAAGCCTTCACCAAACACACAATAGGGACTTGAGAATTAATTGAAAATAAATTCCAATGCAACAATGCAGAAGCAGCCCAAAGTTTAATGTTTCGAAGAGCAGCAGATCATAGCAAACAAAAGCAAACCACAAATCGTATCCAGAATAAATCAAGCATGGTACTTGTCTTGAACAGTTTTGTCTTCTCAAATTTGACCCAACCAATTCTGTTGAACAGAAAAAATCATAATGATACGATTTGGAGATTAGGCCCATGGATTTTACAGAAAAACGGTATGAAAGTACCAGATTTTACAAATGCATCAAATACATCTACTGCTTCAGATTTCATATTTTCAAGCCCTGAGATCATGGACATAGCATCATGGCATAACAGCTGGAAATATAAGTCACGTTGAGTGAAGAATTTACACACAACCAAATACCGGTACTTGTATATCCATGTGCTTGAAAGGATTAAATTTTGTGGCCCTATCTTGCTTGCTGTACCTGTATGAACTTAAACACTAAGATGGTTCTTGACTTGCGAGCACAGTTAAAAGCAGAATTTCCACCGCTAAGCAATGCAGTGAGAAAAAGAGATTTCACATCACTTAGTGACAGTATTTCTGGCACTCCCCACTGCTATTGTTAACTGAGCATCCCAGGTCATTTTGCAAGTAAAGACCTCTGTGAAGGAGATGGTGGTTTTAGACTATGATAAATAAAGAATAAAAATAAAGTGCCTACTCCAATCCAAGCCATTCCAGCTCCAAGCTTTAGTAACCAGTTTCAAATCACTCCACCCAACTTTTTCTTCCATATATGTTCTTTTGGCCTCTGCCAACCTCTGCTCTGCAGATCATCATTGTCTTCTTGCTCCCATTGCTGATGAGGCATGCCCAGCCTAGCTCTCCACACCTGGAAGCCCAGCTCCAGCTGAGAGCATCATAAGAAAGAGAAGGAAGGAAGGAAGAAGCAACCCAGTTCTATAGCCATCATGGAAGGGCATCCATGATGTACCAAGAAGTCCAGTTCCAGCTCAGCCCAGCAGTGCAGCCCAAAGGGGCTTCTTGATGCAAAGGGTCAGGCCAGGTTTTGACAGTTGTGGAGAACAGGTAGCGGAAATTTTGAGTAGTTCGGAGAACTGGCAAATGCCACCTCTGGCTGGCACTAGAGTGGGTAGGGAATGGGGATTTTGCAATATCCTTCCCCCAGGAGTGGGGATTTTGCAGTATCCTTTCCCTGGATTGGGGTGAGAATGGTGATTTTGCATTATCCTTCCCCTGCCACGCCCACCAAGCCATGCCCGCAGAACCAGTAGTAAAAAAATTTGAATTCCACCACTGGTCAGGCCACATGTGCTTGGTCAGCTGAAGCTAGAAGAGACTGAAGGTCATTTGGGACCAAAAGGACATAGATGGAAAAAATAGGCCAGGGATGTCGAGCTCAAGGCCCATGGGCCAAATCCGAATCCACCTCCGAATCCGGCCACGGGGTGCTTAAATCCAGCCCATGGGGCCGGCCTGGAAATATCAAAGGACCAATCTGGAGGCTAAAACAGACCACATACGGGCCCCCGCACCTCATTTTCACCCTCCATGACCTCCTGCAGCACTCTGCTGGCTGAAAACGGGCCAAAACTAAGCCAAAAACCGGGCCGAAAATGGGCTGAAAAATGGGTCAAAAACAGGCAGAAAATAGGCTGGAAACAGGCTGGAAAATGGGCTGCGTGGCTCGCTTTCAGCCGGCAGAGTGCTGCAGGAGGTCATGGAGGGTGAAAATGAGGTGCAGGGGTGTTTAGCAGCAAAGACATACAACTCCCCAAACCATGTTGTCATCTAATGGCCACCTGACTTTGTACAGCTGAGATTAAACATAGTTTGAACATCAGAGTAAATGCCTGCTCAGAGGCAAATATACTTTCAAGGTAATTTAGTGAAGGCATCTCTTTGGACAGATATCTGCATCTAATTCTAGGACCTCAAACTTTATCTCAGAAGGTAGACCCAACTGACAACAAATACTGTACCATATTCTATGCTCCCATTAATTTTTTTCTTTTTTTGATTTATATGCCGCCCTTCTCCAGAGACTCAGGGTGGCTTACAATGCGTTAAGCAATAGCCTTCATACTT
>JANHZT010005025.1:328767-342901 GCA_032468215.1 Stegonotus admiraltiensis
AGAGCATTACAGTAGTCCAGACGGGAAGTGACGAGGGCGTGAGTGACCGTGCGCAAGGCGTCCCGGTCCAGAAAGGGACACAACTGGTAAATCAGGCGAACCTGATAGAAAGCCCCCCTGGCCACAGCCGTCATATGGACGGCTGGAAAATAAGGCCTAGCATTTTTCAGGATGCGCATAATATAAGCCCTACCCCAAAAATAAGCCCCAGTTAAGGTCGTCAGCAGATGGAGGTGATTAGTAGTATATTTCCCCCAAAATAAGGCCTAACTGGAAAATAAGCCATAATGCGTCTTTTGGAGCAAAAATTAATATAAGTCCTGGTCTTATTTTGGGGAAAACACAGTATCGGCATTTTAGAATTTTGAGTGCATACCCCAGAAAGTTCAGATATCCTATTAAAGCAGACACTGTAAATCTTAGAAAGGAGTAAAATCCGTGTCCCCTAATTTCCATTTGGCACAAGACTGATAGGTATTTTTAAAAAGGAGTACCTTTTTAATGAGCCTCGACAGCTGCCGTTTGACCTCCCAGCAGGGATCGCCATCTTCTTTATCATTTGGATCCATATCTTCTAGGAAGAAATTTTCTCTGGTGAAGCAAGCGAAGCTACTCTTTACGTAGGTGTCTCGGAGCTGTGTTAGAAAAACGGGGGAAGCCAAGTGTTAATTTAAATGAATGGAACGGCAGAGGCAGGAACACATTCAGTAGGAATAGTACAGTAACTGAATAGCAGCAATATTTATTTTGGATACAACATTTAGACACCAAAAAAAAAAAACAACTTCCATTTTTGTTATCAGTGTTGGGCTGCTAGAGAACCCCAGCTTACATTTTAAACGTATTTCATTATTTTATTCTTTTTATCAAGCCACTGGTACTGGTAACAGGAAGCTACTATCAACTCAGTTCAATCTGTTCAGTCTAGCAGAGAGACTTAACAGATCTCTGCTTTCCTCTTCTGCAAATTTCAATATTCAACTATGAGATGCATTCATTCACAATCTTTTGGGTGGGGATTTTAGCAGTTTTATCATTGATCTACACTGCTGATTTTGCTGAAATTCCCAGGTTGTAATAAAGCTCTCAACCATTATTTGATTTTCCAGGCAGGCTGACACATGTCTGATCAGAAGCAAACCATACTGTGTTAAATCAAACTTCTCATCACAGGGAAGGATGTGCAAACTAACTAGAAAGCCGATCTAATTAAACCAAACCAGGAGTTTCCATTTGATTTAAAATGTCAATTGCCCTTAATTCCAACTTCCAGTGGCAAAGACTCGGAGAATTGGAAGTCCAAAACTATAGAACTGCCCTAATAATTCCCACTGGAATAGGAATTTGGAATAAACTTCCCTCAGATTGTAGTCTTTGTGTATTGATGCTTTTAGGGGCTTTCCCATAATGGTGTCAAATCCATCTGAAAAATAATTGACTAAATATATACATTTTTTTATTTACGTAACTTTATTAATCCACCTTAAGAGACAAAACAAGCAGGAAAGAAAGAAAATAGGGTATTATAAGATACAGCAGATTGGGAACCTTCGTCCCAAAAGGTCTTCACAAATGAAAAGCAAATTTATTCATAGAACACTATAATTATAATGCAACTGAACAAAAACAGCGTGGTCCAAAACAAGGAATCCAACGAAAAACAAAAACAAGTTGAACAAAACAAGGAAGTCTTATTTTCCTTCCATCTGCCATTTTCCCCCCTCACAACCATCTCAAAATGACAAATGGGTTAGACAGAAGGTTAGCCATCTTTATAAACAGTTACTGGACCACAAAATTCTCTCTTGCAGGACAGCAGCATCGATCTCCCATGGATTTCTGCAAGCTGAGCCTTTGAAATATCTTGATATGCAGTTTGATCACGAAGTCCAAGCCTCAAACCCATCAAACTGTCTTCATGGACAAATTATTGAATTTATGAGGAAATTTAGGCCTTCTCGGTCAAAGAAGGACAACTGGTAGCTTGTATGTGGCTCTTGCAATAACCTTCTGCAGATCTAGTTCAGTTTCTTGTTGAATTTGGTATGGTAGGTTTTCTACTGAAATTGACTGGGAAAATGCTACTTTAAGTCCTGCACCATTTAAGGTGAGAGTAGGCTAAAAATACGTTTTTCTCCCTTGCATATTTTTTCCATCCTGATCCTGCCTACTATTTGGTGGCATGTTAAATATTTTGAGTTTGCAACAGCTGTCCCAAAATTACTGGATGCACCCATTTTGGAAAGTATTCTAAATTCCAAATACCGTATTTTTCGGAGTATAAGACACACCTTTTATCCCCAAAAAAGAGGGTGAAAATCTGGGTGCGTCTTATACTCTGAATGTAGCTCCGCCCAGCTTCTCAAACGGAGGTTTCAGAGGCTGAAAAAAGCATCAGAAATGAAGCTTCAGGAAAAAAGCCTCCAAGCAGAGCTTCAGAAAAAAAAGCCCCCAAACAGAGCTTCAGAAAAAAAGTCTCAGAAACAGAGCTTCAGAGGCTTTTTTTCTGAAGCTGTTTCAGAAGCTTCAGAGGCAGAAAAAAAAGGAAAAAAAGAAAAAAAAAGGAAAAAAGGCAGAGAGCTCACAATCAACGAACTTGTGCTAAAATTCACCTCTGGGAAGAGCTGATGGGGGGGGGGGTTATTCCGGGAGGCCAATCCATCCGCCAATCAGCTTTTTTCGTATTTTCCTCCCCAAAAACTAAAGTGCGTCTTATACTCCGAAAAAATATGGTAGATCCCTTTTGCAGAACGGAAGCATTGAAATACTCAGAGCTCAGAGCAGTAAGTTTTCATCTCGAGACAACTGTTTGAAACTTAAAATATTTCCCTTTTAGTGCAGAACTGGCAGACCATTTAAATTTCAGCTCTTGATCTTAATTGTATGTTTAAATCTATTTTAAAAGGGAAATCAAAGGAAAAAAATTCATTAAGGGCTGTTGTGATAATCAGGCAATCATGAGAGGTATTCTACTGTATGACTTGGCCTCCTGAACTAAGCAAAATACAGAATTTATAACATGCCCACTTTTGAGATTTGAATATCCCAATATTCCATTTTCTGAGTTCTGTTTGAGATTCACCCAGAAGAAAAAAAAACCCAACACAAATGTTTTTCATTTGTGATTTTTTTTGATTGGGCCCAATAAAGGTCCCAAGGCAACGTGATAAGCTACTCTTTTGTTCTAAGTCCAATCCAGGAGGTACCCAAAATTTGAGTATACTCGGGGTTGCTCTTCTACCATTCCATCTCCCTTATTTTACAACAATCCTTCTTCTCCTTCTCCTCTCTTTCCCTTCCCTCCCTTCTTCTATCCTCTTCTTTCCTCCTCTCCTTCCCCTTCTCTCCTTCTCCTTCCTTTCCCCACTAAAGATCACTAATGTTATTCTTTACTTCAGTGGTGAAATCCTCCGCCGTTTGCTACGTTTGCTGCCTGCGCAGTGTGCACCAAATACACTGCCCATGCATGCAGTGCACACCAAATGCACGCCACGCATGGAAAAAGGAGGCTTAAGAAGGTAAGTGGAACAGCAAGGGGTGAGGGAACAGCTGTGCCGCACGATTTAGATTCACTAGAAAGCAGGATTTCCTGCTTTCTAGCAAATATAAATCGTGCAGCACAGTTGATCGTTGGAAATACCGGTAGCTTTTTTAACTACTGGTTCACCTGAACTGGTAGCTTTTACTGCTACCGGTTTGCTGAAACCGGTGCAAATTGGTAGCATTTCATCGCTGCTTTACTTGTAAATGCACTACTCACCTTCCACTGGAACTTATTATTTACAGCAATAAATACATTTTATTCCTGTTTCAATGCAAACTATTTGAATTCCATTATCTCACAGAGAGTGAGAGGAAGGGTAGCTGGGCAGGAGAGCATGGGCTTCTAGAGCACAGCCTTTCTACAGATGCTACTATGAGGAATGTGATAATGACCTATTAATGGTTTGGGGTGTTACCAGCAGGAAATATTTATAAACTGCTAAATTAGATTACTTTGTTCAGGAAAGTCAAATAAGCAAAACAGCCAAGTTATTAACAAAAAATAAGTTAAAAACTTTATTCATCAAAGTTACAAGGAAAAAACATACTATTTGTAACAACCCGTTTATGCCTTCTACCCAAAACTGTAAAAAAAAAAAAATCATGGATATTCATAGAGAACCTTGAAAATATTGGATAATGGAACTTTGCCCAGCTTTTGAAGGAAGCTGAAGCCTTCATGTTTACTTGCTTGTAGATCTTCAGTTCAACTTCATGGTGGCTATCCATCTGCTCTTCTGTTTTCATCTGGTGACTAATCTGCATAAAACAAATTTGACAGTATGTTTAGTTTGGTCTTTATTTGCCCATTCTACTAATCCCCCTCTTGTTCTCCACCCAAAATCAATTCTAAAGCATCCCTCAAAACTGATGTCCTAAAATACAAAGGTCATTGATTACACATTACGCTACTTAAAAGGGAGAATATTTGTAAATTTTTCACATAGACTCTGTGCCTCCATCTTTACCCTAAACTAGCTTTTTCTTGCCCCAACCAACCTCATGTACTTCATCCTCACACATGTACATACCTATGTATAAATCAATGAAAGGTGTCATCTTTGCTTCATCAACAGGATTCAGAGTTTTTCCACGTTTTCCCAGTAACATTCTACAGTTATCCATAACTTTCATTCTCCTGCCGTTTCCATCTTTCCATCTCTATTTTCATTTTATCGCTCGGAGTACTTTCATGCAATCCAAATCTGTGCTTTTACAGGTTATCCAGAAATAGAGTTACGGTGGCCATCAATGACAGAAACAATCCCTCCTTCATAACTCACAAAGTGATATATGTGTACAATGGTCGATGATGCTCCACTCACTGCCATATGATCAAGTTCAAACACAAGCGTGAAACTCAGGCGTAAAATCCAGTAGGTTCTAACAGGTTCTGGAGAACCAATAGTGGACATTTTGAGTAGTTCGGAGAACTGGCAAATACCACCTCTGGCTGGCCGCAGAGTGGGGAGGGAATGGGGATTTTGCAATAACCTTCCCCCAGGAGTGGGGAGGGAATGGGGATTTTGCAGTATCCTTCCCCTGGAGTGGGGTGGGAATGGAGATTTTGCAATATCCTTCCCCTGCCACGCCCACCATGCCACGCCCACCAAGACATGCCCACAGAACCGGTAGTAAAAAAATTTTGGATTTCACCACTGGTAAAAATCTATACAGGTAGTCCTCGAGTTATGACCAGAACTGAACTGAAATTTCTGTTGATAAGAGACAGTTATTAAGTGAATTTTGCTCTGTTTTATGACCTTTCTTGCAGCAGTTCTTAAGTGAAACGCTAGTTGTTATTAGTTACAAGGTTTTTTAAGTGAATCTCCCTTCCCCATTGACTTTGCATGTCAGAAGGTGGCAGGTGATCACATGACCCCGGGACACTGCAACTGTCATAAATATGAATTACTTGCCAAGCATCTGAATTTTCATCACATGACCGTAGGGATGCTACAACGGTTGATAAGTGTGAAAAATGGTCCTAAGTCATTTTTTCCCCCAGTACTGATGTACCTTTGAATGGTCACTAAACGAACTGTTGTAAGTCAAGGACTATCTGTACAAGTATGGGGGCTTCTCACCATGAAACAAGAAGATGGCATGGAGTGCTTTTCTGAACAGTGGCAAACATTTCTTGAATTTGTAATGAAGCCTCTTCGAGATGGATAATTAGGTAAGAAATGTTCAGAGGATAATCTATAAAATCAAAAAAACCATCAAACTTCCTCTCAAAGTTGACCAAGATTGAGTCTTCCTTTCTGCATTATAGAACTGAGCCACAAGTAGCAGACAAAACCACTTCTCGCCTAAATTCATCCCTTAGTGTCACTTCAAGGCAGACTGAAAAGGAAACTCTACTTTTGGTAGAATAACTTGAAGGAGAAAATATGAGTCTACAAAATGAGAGGAACAGATGTTGGTTTGCTTTCAACTTCCACTGCCTTTTCACAACTGAGAAATGGAAGTGACCAATGAAAAGAATGGAATGACAACTTGTAGTTTGCAATGAGGGCATCTTTCGGAAACTTCACATGGAAGTGAGAGATGGGGTTGAAGATGGGAGACAGAAATAGGAAATTTCAGGTCCTGATGATCCTCACACCCCCAGATCTTAACTATATTCTGGAAGACTCCCAATGCTAATCAGCTATGCTCTTCTCAAATACCTCCACAGAGTTAATGTCCAGGTTGGAGTTATCAGAGACGTGTCAAAACCTGTATTAGATGGGGACACTCGTAACAGCCCCATGGACTTATATTTGGCCTTTATAATTGGCTCCCTGGTCTTCTCCCTAGAGCGGAGAAGCAGAAGGCGCCAGTCTCTTTGCTGAATGACTTTCTGACTGAGAAGCAAGAAGGTGGGAAGCAAGATGAAAGGAAGCCAAGCAGGTAGCAACAAAGTTGGGCTTTTGAAGGCTTGAGGGCCTTCAAAAGTTGACAGCAGAGGCAGTCATTGCTGACTTGCCTGCTTCAGATTTCTGTTTTGGCTTGTCCTGATTTAAGATGCAATCTTCTCTCACTGTCAGTTGCCAGAATTCCTACTCAATCTTGGGTGAACAGGATGCATGTCTTTTTTTTTCATAACTACTGCCAGATCCAAATACTTCCTAGGTCTGACTTTGATCAAAAGCCACCCACATTAGAAGGGAATGTTTCCCTGGCTCTAGTTTGGCAAATGGAGAAAGAGTTTATGATCGTGCTTTATAAGGGTGCCTTTAAAAAAAACCACACACACACACACAGAATGAAGAGCAACCAAAGAATTCATGAATTAGAGAAGAAAGACTACAGAAAGTGGATTGTGCAGCTTAGTCTTCCAGTAGACCTGGGAGGCTCCATGGCAGTATATAAAAATATGCACGAAGTGAAACAGGGAGATTGAAATTTCTCCCCCTCTGTCAACATACATCAAATAATTAGTCATTGAGGAGTAGGTGTGGGTAAATCCAGGTTCTGCTCCATCTTCATCCATGGAATCTTATGGATAATTTTGGACCAGTCACACTCAATCCAATCCACCCACACTATTAATGTGTGAAGGGAAAAAGAGGAGGAAATTATTATGTGCACCATCTAATGCTCCTGAATGAAAAGCAAAGTATAAATCAAATAAATAACCAACCAACCAACCAACCAACCAGGAAAGAGAACTGTTGCCTTCCTGTCCTATCTCTAAGCTTCTTAGATATATCCAGATTGTCACCATATGATGCAGAAAGCTGGATGAAGTAGATCCAAGCCTCATCTAGCAGAGTGTAAATCAGGAACATCTAGCAGATGTTCCTCATTTACATATGGTGGTTTCCTAATGTTCTTTTGGCCCGATCACTTCCTCTGCTTTGATCCCACGGTAATAGGGCCATCTTGCAAATACACAGACATGTTTATCCCGCGAAGAATGGGCTGCTGTTTCAGACTGAGTAAGAGAAATAGATTATACAAGGTTATACGCTACATACGTTTCTCTTCTAGTATTGCTCTTACACAAAAGGAGGAAATTGTCGCTGGAATTGGAAACTGAAGCCAGTTTCATCATCCTGTTTTTTTTTCTAACATCATGCAGGAAAAACTCCTTGTGAGAAACTCTTTTTACCTCTACCATCAGCCCTGAAGATAGGAAAAAGTCTTATCTAGGGAAAAAAAACAAAAGCCCAAACTGGTTAAACAGAAGATTAAATTGATAGGCCAGCCTGCAGGAACCATCACACAATGTTACTACATCAATCCTCCAAGATTACAATACCCATCACCCTCTGACACCCCAGCAATTGCAATGCTTCCCATCTGGAGTAGATTCTTCCCTGTTCGCTTATTTATTTAACCCGGCACACTGCTGACTACCCAAAACGTTCAGCCATTTGCAACAAAATCTTAAAACCCAAACGTTAAAAACAGATGAAATAACAAGAAAGACACACAAGTAGAATGGGTACAGCTCATAATTTTAAAATAATAATGGAAATTAGGGGTGCAAACGCCAAAGAATATGTTTAAGGATTTTTTTTTCAGAACTGTCAACGTGACACCCCTGAATTCTGCAGTTTCTTCTCCAGCGATTCCAGAGAAGCAGACAACCACAGGAAGACGTGGTCCCAAGTGACTGACAGATGAAATTTGTGGAAAGTGTGGGAACCTATCTCCCCCACTGCCTCGGTAAGCTTCGAAATTCAAAGGGAAGAAAGCATTCTCATAAGAGGTAAGGGAGGACACCTACGGGGGGAGGATCCCCCATAAAGGTTAACTGTGCGCTGAAGTATCATTTCTAGACTGAAAGTTAGGCTGTGTTTTTGCTGGGTATTTCCAGGGCTATTTTCATTTCACAAAAGACAAAACTTGCCATTAGCTGAAAGGCTCTAGGTGGGAGGTAGGCTCCAGTGATAAACTCACCCTTTCTGTTTATGTTCTGTGGTCTCATTGTCTGAACTGGCGGTAGACAATCCTAAGAAAAGAAACATCTGGGGGAGAGCTATATAAAGTCTCATTATCCGTATGTTTTTCCTTATAAATGAAGATAGACAACGATTCTAGCATCCTCCACAATTAACAAGTAGATAAAAAGCTGAGCGAAAGCACAGGGCGAGAGAGGCACAGGAAGGGGTCCAGAAGCAGCAGCATTAGGAACTAGGATCAAATACTATTTATACCAAAGATATATTCTCTATAAAGGTGAAATGTCTTTTTTATTTGCTTTCAAAAGCAAATAAAGGTATTGTCTAGCCATAAAGGTACTGTCTAGCCATAAAACTATACCCATGCCAGGAGCAAATAATCAGGAGCATTAGTTGAATTCAAATCATAGAAGAATTCCATTTTAATGTATGCCAATTAGTGTACATTTACAGTGACAATAAAGTTATTCCAAGTCTAAGTTTATTATTGCTACCTATATACAGGTAGTCCTCAACTTACAACAGTTCATTCAGTGACCGTTCGAAGTTACAACTGATTGGAAAAAGTGACAATTTTTCAGTTACAATTTTTGTAGCATCCCCATGATCATGTGATCAAAATTCATATGCTTTGGCAACTGGTTCATATTTATGACCATTGCTGTGTCCCAAGGTCATGCAACCACCTTTTGCAAAGTCAATGGGGAAGCAAAGTCAACAGAGAAACCAGATTTACCTAACAAACAAGTTACTAACTTATCAAATGCAGTGATTCACTTAACAATTGTTGCAAGAAAGGTCGTAAAATGGAGCAAAACTCACTTAACCAATGTTTCACTTAACAACAGAAGCTTTGGGCTCAATCTTCACACTCCGGGTCCTAAATTGAGGACTATCTGTACAAGAATCTAGCCAACAATAGTCAAAGTTAAATTGACACTAGATAATGGAATTCAGGGAGGGGGGAGGTAGATTTGGGGTTCTTGTGGCAATGCAATGACTCCAAAGTGATGACACGTTTAACCTCTCCTTCTAGTAACTCAGATTTCTTTTCTCCTACAACCCACAGATTAAAAGTTATTTTAACCCATACATACATGTGTGCCCTGGTTTAGGTTAAGATTCAAATCAAAAGTGGCATTCAGGTAGAAGTGACAAAGAGTAATTCCATGTGTCTGATTTAAGAATAAACTAGAGGGAGTTCCTGAAACAAAATTGAATTGCAGATAAAGTCCTCTCATCTCATTTGCAGAATGAATTCCACTATTCAGATTTTGAATCTGACAATGAATCGTCATAGGCCAGTGCTCAAAGGTCAGCAGCCAATGAGGAACCTTTCCACAGTCAAGCTCCACCTCTCAAAGCTAGAATATGCATGAATTTTCACAATACTCAGGAAGCTGTCGTGTCTGACAATGCATATTTGCCTAGAGCAGTTCCATGGCAAAATAGGCAGCAAATTAATTTAACAATAATAATAAGACAGGCACCTGCAACTTAACACCTCAGACCTAACAATTGTCCTTAAGAAAGACAAAAAAGTCTGAATAGTGGATATGGCAGTGTCTGGAGACAGAAGAGAAAGAACAAAATACAAAGACCTACAAATAGAAATAGAACGACTGTGGCAAAGGCAAGCAAGGATAGTACCAATAGCAATAGCACCTTGGGTGCAATCCCAAAACTGGAGCACCACTTGAACACCACTGGCATTGACAAACTCACCATTAGTCAACTGCAGAAGGCAGCTTTACTTGGAACAGCTTCCGTCCTGCAACAATACCTGTAACACCATCAAACATCCAGATCTGCCTCTCCCAGGTCCTTTCGTAAGGACTAGGTAGACAAAAATGCCAAACCCAGTCTGAACATCTGGCTGATTATACAATGATCAATAACAATAGCAATAGCACTTATACAGCGCTTCACAGTGCTTTACAGCCCTCTCTAAGAGGTTCACAGAGTCAGCATATTTCCCTCAACAATCTGGGTCCTCATTTTATGGACCTCAGAAGGATGGAAGGCTCAAGTCAACCTTGAGCCGGTGAGACTCGAACTGCCAATCTGCCAGCAGAAATAGTCTGTAGTACTGCATTCTTTTTTCCTTCTTTTTTTTTGAAAGAAATTTTTATTTTTTAAACAAAACATAAAAACAAATCCATCATTCATTACAATTGCAAACAGTTTGTTGCTCGCTTACAAATCTTTTGTGCTTCATCCCCATATTCAAGATTTACTAATTATCTAATTTCTCATATTGTCAAACAAATAAACATCCTCATTTATCCTTTATTTAACTATGGCTTTATCGCTTCATAAAAATAATTTTCAAATATTATATTTATAACATTCATTTCATATTTCATTTCCATGTTTTATTATCTAGCCATTGGTAAAATAAATCTCGTATCTTATATTATCTTCTTGTTCTCTAATTTCAAGTGTCAGTTTACTCATTTCAGCACATTCCATGATTCTCTTAATAATTTCATCTTGCGTTGGCCTGCAGTACTGCATTCTAACCACTGCGCCACCACAGCTCTTAGCTATATATAATGCCTACATAGTAGCTATATACTACTATATAATACTTCCTCCTTGGACATTTTTTTCTTCTCTCTTAAGAAATGCTGGGTTTATATAATTGTACTCCAGCACCCACAAAGTTCCCCAGAAACTGCATTTTGGGAAGTATTAGAAGTTAGTCACACAGCATGAAGCATTGCTAATGTGATGTAGCTGGGATTAGCTTCTGCCTAGACCAGTGATGGCTAACCTTTTTGCCATCGCGTGCCGAAAGTGTGTGGGGGTCACGCGTGAATGTGCCCACACCCGTAATTCAATGCCCTGCCCCTCCGCACATGCGCGCCCCACACTCCCCTTGCTTTTGGCACGCGATGGCAAAAAGGTTACCAGTGGGCCTGGTAGGTCTGTTTTTCACCCTCCCCAGGCTCCAGAGGCTTTCTTGGACCCTGGGGAGGGTGAAAAGGGCCTTATACACACACACCCGGAGGCCCTCTCAAGGCCCCTCCGCTGGGCCCGGAACACCTGAAAATCAGCTGGCTGGTGCGCAGATGCACGCTGCAGCTGAGCTAGGGTAACACTCACGTGCCCACAGATATGGCTCCGTGTGCGTGCCATAGGTTCGCCATCACGGGCCTAGACAGTTCAGCAATTGTTATTTCGGGAAGCAGATGTCAAGAAAGAAAAATGGGGAGATCAGGAGAGGCAACTGCATGATGAAGGGGTAGTCTAACTAAATGCAGGCTTCAGGACAAACTGAACTTTTAACTTCCACCACTCAGGAACAGCAACAATTCAGTTAAATTCCACCTCCCACTGTGGCCACGGGGAGAGGTTATGAAAATTGCTGTCTAACATCCGGAGGAACACAAATAATAGAACTGGCCTATCTGAAGGATTTTTTAGAAACACTGAAACAGATTTCCATTATTTCATATTTCATTTAAAATACCCTATTTTCTCATCCTCTCTGTGTGAGTAGTTAACCTAGTTAAAAACAGAACAATCACAGGAAGTTTTAACTTCCCATTCCATCCTCCTAGGCTTCAAAAGCAAAGTGCTAAATGAAACAGGGGGGTGACCAGGGGTTGGGATAGAAGACCTCCAAGGTCCCTTCCTGTTGTTTGATTGAATCTACTGATTGTTTGAAACAAGAGTACTATGAAGGAAAGTCCCATTTCACTACTGGATGCACTTTGAAATCGTTCTCTTTACAAAACATTACAGCCTGAAAATTTTCTTTTGAAGAAAAATCACAACCCAAGCTACGATAATTCCCAGGATGCCTCCGATGCAGTGACAGATGAATTATGTTCAGACAATAATGGCTTCAGTTCAACAAACTTGTTTTCACTGGAAAATGTGTGAAGATAAGCAGAAGTGGGCTTTTAGACAGCTTCTTAAATGAGAACACACCCCTTTATTTGGCTGATGTGGAATAAAAAATGCAGGACCCAGAGCAAATAATCAAGGCTCATCTATCATGGAAATGCCTGCCTGCGTCATTTTCTCCTCCTTTTTTAAAACATAAATATCAGTGCTTGTCTTTTTCTAGATCTGTGCAAGTGTGTTACTATGAGAGAAGGCAAACCCTAACAGTATGTACTGAACAATAAACACCAAAGTGAGCCTGGGTTATTTGCTTTGGGTCCTGTTTTTTTTTAATTCCACATCAATCAAACAAAGGGAGGTATTACCTGGATTTCATAGAGTTCATAGAGAGAACTATGGAAAGAGACCACAAACTTGATTGAAGTAACCGTCATAGGATAAATAATCCTTTTTTTTTCTCGGAAAGAGTCAATCATCTTATTCTTCCCCACCCAGATCTAGTTTTACAGCTCTCCCGCATAACTAGGTTTTAATTACTTTACATCAATTCATGCAAACGAACAATAAGTAACTTGAGCCTGTTGTTAAACAAATCCTGGAATCCACCAGATCAATTTCTATTGCCAAGCACAAAAGCTGCATCAACAATATTTGGCCTGCAAGACACTGCATGTTGCAGCATAGTATATCTCTCATCAGATTCCACTGACGTTAACTGCAAGCAAAGGTAATTAACCACATTTTAGCCTCCAGTGTTGGGCAAGTACAGGCTGTATTGGTTAGCCTCTGACCTAGTGAAAATCCTGAATATTGGCTTATTTCACTAACCTCTGGTTCAGTTAAGCATGAGTAAAGGTGCTGGGTTTTCACCCAACCTCTCTGCCTCTGGCAAAGTCCCAAAAGAATCTTTCAAATCGTAACAGGACCCTGGACGTGGAACATAGTCCAGAGCATTTTGCTTCAGCAAAATAACAACCTTCCAGTGTAGATAGCAGAGGCTAATCTGGGACATTTTACAATAACCTTTGCTGACCAAAGATTACAGGCCGTAGTCCAGTGTTGAAAAGTGTCCATAAGGCAAAAACAAGGAATACCTGTTTTGACCCCTGGAGGAATAAGGTGTATACACCTTTTGTTCATAAGGGTACTAGTTCTCTCCAAACAAGAAATGCATCATTCTTGTGTTGGCCACCAAGGTAACAGGTATCACACAATACCTTGAATTTCTTCCCAGTGTCTTGGAGCCAAATATATAGGGCAATTTTATTTAATCTGCTCAGTGACTCAGGTTAAGTAGGAAGGTAGGTAGGTAGGTAGTTGTGCTCTACTAAAAGTTCGTGGTGGGATAATGGAGATGCACCTTGGGCAACATTGGGTGATTAATGTGCTAGTTTTACCTGGGTTTGGAAGAGCTGAGTGGGCTTTGTTCTTTTTAAAAGGCATTATGTAAAACTGGTTTTTAGCAGGACAAAAGTGCTATTTCCTGCTCCCAATTCTTCAGCATTTGTGACTGCAATGGTCCCTGAATACCAAGGAAAAAGGTGGGGCTGGGGCCTCAAACTTCATCCCCCCTCCCCATTTGCTCCTCAGTGGGCTGAGATAAGAGATCCTACTATTTTTTTATTTCAGCACTGACAGGTGATTCCACCCACTGGGGTGGGGGTCTGCAAAATGCCCTTTATACTTGAGCATCCAGAGTACCACAAGATCTCCTGCCTTCTTCAACAAGCCAGGATCCAGTAAAACAAAAGCAATGTGTGAATCCAGCCAATGGTTTAGAACCGTGATGGCGAACCTATGGCATGGGTGCCACAGGTGGTACGCGGAGCCATATTGGTGGG
>JANHZT010005027.1:34106-44172 GCA_032468215.1 Stegonotus admiraltiensis
CTGTTCTGTTCTGTTCTGTTCTGTTCTGTTCTGTTCTGTTCTGTTCTGTTCTGTTCTGTTCTGTTCTGTTCTATTCTGTTGTCACAAGGCAAAGTTATCCAATTACACTGAATTAAAAGCACACCTTATTATATTCTCTTCTGAAAATGTGGACTTTGTTTCTTAAGGCAGCTGAGAATGGAGCCACAGGAGTGGAACTGGACCTTGAATTCACAGCAGATGGAGTTCCTATCCTGATGCACGATGAAACGGTGGACAGGACCACTGATGGCTCTGGTAGTTTACGTGAATTGACATTTGCCGATATTCGACAATTTAATCCGGCCGCTAAACATAGATTATGGTAAGGGAACAACCCCGTCGTTCACTCCCTGAGGCGTGCCCAATTTTACGACCTTATTTGCCTCACGGTTCTTAAGTGAGTCACACACAGTCCTTAAGCAGACCCAGCTTCCCCCGTTGAATTTGCCAGTTGGGAAGGTCACAAATTGCAACCACATGATCCCAGAATGCTGCAACCGTCATAAATACGTGCTGATTGGCAAGCACCCAAATTTTGATCAAGTGACCATGGGGATGCTGGGACAGTTGTAAGTGTGAGGATTGGTTGTAAGTCACTGACGTTATGATTTCAAACAGTCACTAAACAAATGGTTGTAAGTCGAGGACTACCTGTGCATGTACTTTTTATGGGTTGCAATTTCCCAATAGTCATGTCTTCTGGTGCTTAAATGACTACATTGTTCAAGGATTTTTAAACAACTTTTAAGAGTTTGTTTTCCTTTTTTACTGGAATATATAACCTGGGATCTTTAGTGGTGGTACAGTACGAATGGGGAAATATTTCCTTTTTTTTTTATTGGATACTTTTCTGGTGAAATGCATACCTTTCAAGTACGGTTATTTTTTTCCTCCAGGAGGGATTATCGTGGGGAAAAAATACCAACCCTAAAAGAAGCTGTTTTGGAAAGTTTGCATCATGACCTCATCATCTACTTTGATGTCAAGGGACACGCAGATAAGGTAGCCTTTTAACAGCTTTTCCTTTCCTGTGGAGCTCTTCCATTTGACAAAACGTTCTGACGATAACAAGCAAGGTGATTTTTTTAAAACTATTTTTTATTCATGGCGCTAAAGTGATGACTAGATAGAGGTTTTCTCAGAAATGCTTTTTCTCTAATTCAGAGAGAAAATCCATAGTTAAGGAAGGGGCAGAGAACTGGTAGACTTTTGTTTTCCTAAAGGCATTTATTAACAGCAAAAAAATTTCTGATAATATAAATTGCACGAAGATACTAATCTTTATGTTGAGTTACTCTCCTAGAGGCTGTGCCACTGACAAGGCTCTTTTTCAGTCTTGTTATTTGAAAAAAAATCAAGAGTGAGGTTAGAAGCTTCTTCATTGACCCTAGGGCTGAATTCTGAGTCTTTCCCTGAATCTGTGTCTTTTCAAATAAACTAAGTTGTTGTTTTGGAAAGCAACTTTTCCATGTACATTCTGCTCCATTCACCCACCTTGGTGTGTATTCTTTTTTCCAAAACACAAATTATTTTGCACTCTGCGCATGCCACTTTAATTAGTAACATCTGCTACACAAGAATTCCCTCCAGTAGCTGAAATGTACAAAAAAAAATTCCTGTCTTTTGTCCAATATTATTTTTTTAAAAAATTCCATTTTCTTTTTACTGGCAGGCAGTTGCAGCCTTGACACAACTCTACTTAGAATATCCACGGCTGTACAACACCAGTGTGGTTTGCTCGTTTATGCCAGATGTTGTCTATAAGGTGAAGATTTCAAAGAGTTACTAATATCTCATAATTCGGTGACATGATGATAGGAAGTTTTTGAGTAGGCTTGGTGTTATACAAGATGCACAAAATGTTATCTCATGAACAGGGAAGCATATGCTACCTGTTTTATAGAGCAGGGGTCCCCAAACTTGGCAGCTTTCAGACTTGTGGACTTTAACTCCCAGACTTCTGACAGTTGAAGTCCGCAAGTTTTAAAGCTGCCAAGTTTGAAGGCCTCTGTTTTACAGCCTTAACATAGTCTAGTTTATTTTAATATACTCAATAAACTGTGGGCCTTCCCTATATTGGAAAGTCAGTGTAAGAAGAGTTCATTGGATTAAGCTTAAGGGTTGATCAAATTGGTGTCTTGCATTGGCTGAAAGGTGGAGAAATGTATTTCTCTCGGTGCTTTTCAATGCTTGTGTGTTCAGTTTATAACACCAGTGCCCTGCTCCATCTCTGAGGGAAGAGTGAATAATAGGTAACTTTCTGTATTAAAAGAGGATGCAGTCATCCTCTTTTAATGACCCCATAATCTCTTGCGGGGTGGAGTCTGGGCAACTGAATGGAGCTGAGTGTTTACTGGCCCGATGCCTTTCCTGTCGCCAATATGGAGTTACATTCAGCAGATATATTCTCATTGTGCCGAGAGAGAGAGTGTGCCTGATTGTGAGACAAGAGCTCCACCTCTAGGCCACTGCAGTATGCAATAGGTGGGATATTTGTGTTTTAAAGTGTGTATGCATTGACTGAACTGCTCGTCTTCAGATGTCCTATCAAAGGCTGAAGCATTTCTGAACAAGATCTGTTCAATTTGGAAGCGGATGCTCAAGGGGAAAAATCAGTGGGATATCAAAAGTTTTGGACTGTAATGCAAAGCAAGGTGGATCTTCCTACAACCCATAATTTGCAGTTTGATTCTCACAACCTCCCAAAATGCCAGAATGTAGGCATTGTTAAACCTCTTGTATTATAACCTCATTAAGCTATTGGGATGCATGCATTTTGCTTCGTGTGATTTGGTCTTTTAGATGAAACAAGCTGACAGAAATGTCATAACAGCTCTGACCCACCGACCTTGGAGCTTCAGTCACTTCGGGGACGGGAAGCCTCGCTTTACAGTTCTTTGGAAACACTATTTGTCTATGGCCCTCGATGTTATCATGGACTGGAGCATGCACAACTTCCTATGGCATTTATGTGGCGTTTCTGTTTTCCTCATGCAGAAAAATTATGTTTCACAGTAAGTTGAACAGTATCCTTGAGTTTCACCAGTCTGTGGCTGCTAGATTTCTTTGACGGGGATTGCATGGAGAAAAACTGGTGTCACATTTATAAAACAGTGGGGAATATTGGGATCCGTAGAGAGCTTTCTCTGGATGAATCCCAAATTTAAATGGCTTTTAATCCTGAGGAACATTGGATCTACAATGAGCTTTTTCTGGATGAATCCCAAATTTAAATGGCTTTTAATCCTGAGGAACATTAGATCTACAATGAGCTTTTTCTGGACAAATCCCAAATTTAAATGGCTGTAATTGCCTTCTGAGGTTTTTAAAGGAGGAAAGAATTGTATCAGAGCAGTAAAGCAGCTATAGAAACATTTTTAAAATAAGCCAGAATGCAGCTACTTGTCCCCTAATTATTTTTGCCTTCTTCCTTTTAGGGACTATGTAAATTGTTGGTCCTCTAAAGGGATACATGTTGTCGCCTGGACCGTCAACACACTTGCCGAAAAAATGCATTACGAAAATGTTCTCCAGACCACCTATATAACCGACAGCTTATTAGAGGATTGCGACCCTCACTACTAGCTTTATCTTCAACTGCCAATTGGCTTCCTTAGTCAGACTGGAGTTCAGTGGGACTTTATGATTTTATTTCACGAAGGCTGCATCACTTCCCTCAGGAGGAGGCAAACAATTACATTTCCGGTTGCACCAAGCTCCTTCCCTTTTTTTGCTGGGATTGAGATTTCTCATGACTATCCCTTTTCCTCCAAAGAAGACTCGGCATTTTTAGTCAAATAGATACATGCAAAAAAAACCCCGATATGCTACAAGGTAGGCAGAATTAAGAGGGTTGGGAAATGAACTTTTTGGAAAACTCACAAACGCTCCATTTTCCCCCTGGACCTTCTCTGGCCTCTGCTGCACCAGCAGTGGTTGGGCAGTTTCCCAGAAGTAAATCCTCTAAATCAGAAATGGTTTCAAGGCGTTCGGGGGGTGGGGTGGGGTGTCTCCTTGCCCCCAAACTGCTCTGTTTTGTCTAGGACACCAGTTTAGAAAAATGGCCAATTACCCCAATGTAGAGAGAATGAACATCCCCCCCCCAATTGTTCTATTCCTAAACGTCAGCTTTGCACATTCCTGGTGTGAGGTATATGGTAATGGCTGATTTATACTTGGTCAAAACAGACCTACCTACCAATGCTTAACGCATTGTAAGCCGCCCTGAGTCTCCGGAGAAGGGCAGCATATGAATCAACATTTTTAAAAAATACTGCACTGAAAAAAACCCCTCTTGCTGTCTAGTCTTCACAGATCACTGGCAGGACTTGAAACATTCGACTGGACTTAAGAACACAGGTCGTCTTTGTTAGCCCATGACCATTCATTCAGCAAAGGTTCCAAGTTATGGCAGTGCTGAACGAATGGTGGTTACAACCAGTCCTCGGAGGTCCGGCCATCAAAGCGTTCCCACAGTCCCACAAATGCAATCTGGGCAGTCGGCAACCAGTTTGCCCTTACAACCAGTCGCAGCGCCCCACGTTCACATGATCACTGTTGCAACCTCTGCCAGCTTCCCCAGAGAGCCAGCAGGGAAACCAGCAGAGACGATTGCAAGTTACTGAGGTAGGTTTCCCACGCCTATGCGCCCTCCCTGCCCCCTTGTGCCACGCCAACCATTTGTTCACCTTCCCCAACTGGCACCATACCTCATCCTCACCCCTTCACATCCTTACCTCACCAACTCTCATATCCTTCCTGACCCATGCTATGCTTCTCGTGTACCTCATCACATCTTCCTCCACGCCATCAACACTCCCCCACCCCTTGCTCCTTCTTTCTCCTTCTCAGCAGCAGCCATTTACTCATCTGGGCCTTGCAACTTCCTGCCGGCTTCCCCACTGACTTTGGTTGTGGGAAACCAACAGGAAGTTGCCTTACCTAACTGGGATTCAGTTAACAACGGCAATCAGGAGGGCAGGGATTGCCGTTGCTAAGCAATGCGGTGGCACTTTACAGCCACATCGCTTAGCGGCAGAAATTCTGGCCCCAACTGCTGTTGTAAGTCGAGGACTACCTGTAGTGGAGTACAGGGAGAATACTTCCAACTATGTCTAGTGTGCAAGTATTTTCTCCCTCCCGCCCATAAATTCAAGGGCCAGTTTTGATAATGCAGTTAATCTCTTCATCAATACGTAGCAAGGCAATGTGCAATATATTCTGATGTGATCGGGCATGAAAGCTGGGAGTGGGAGCTTTTCACAGCTGCCAGGGCTAGGATGATAAAAGTGAGGTGCATTTATTGCAGGTTTTAAGAGTTAGCTTTTGTTGAAGCTTGCATTTCTAACTTGAAAGAAACCTTTACGTTGCGTCTGTTCACAGAAACCTGAAACAGTTGTCTGGACTGCATTTTTCTTCAGTCAGGTCTTTTCAGAATTGAGATTTGCCCAAAATCGAAAGAATGCCAATTATTTGTAAGGATTGTTTCCATCAGGATTGAAAGTGTCACTCTGTAAAACCTCACTTGTGTTAAAGATTACAGCAATAAAGGTTTTTTAAAACAATGTTTTGGATCACTGCTGCAATGGAAACCACTGCTAGAAAAAAGGGAAAAACGGGGATAAATTATCTCTCGTATTCTGGTTTTGTGATCAACTGAAAATGTGACACTAAAATGTTACACTAGTGCAAAAACTGCTGCCTTAAGCTTTTGCAGTCAAGCACAAATAAAATTCTTGATATTTCTTACAAAAATTCTTAAGCGGTCTCTCACTACGATAATTTGGATGGAGCAGAAACAGGCACTTAGCAACTGCCATTCATTTTGTTCTCAAATAAAAGGTTTTCAATTGACTTAAAGTACACCTGCTAGGTCAGGCAAAATGTATACTTATGGTTATAATATTCCAATATTCAGTTCCCCCCCTACATCACCACTGTTTAAACTGAAATGAGCTGTATATCTGTTTCTGCCTCTCACCATGCTGCTATACATGTTTTTTTTTAAATCAATGTTTCTTTCATTCTCTGTACTGTACAAATCTCTATAATTTCTGTAAAATAAAAATTCTGAGAAAGAAAGAAATGTGGAGAGAAAATAATGATGTTTAAAGGATTATTCCTGGTGGTTATATTACCCTATCAGATTTCCATGATAAATTAATTAATGTAGCCTATACATTATAAGTTTTGGTGAGGTCTGGAGAGAGATTCCTGTGATAAGGAATAGTTTGGTGCCTTCATTTTCTGAAGTGATAATAAAGTAAAGCCTCATCAAAATTAAAAGTGCCCAGTAATTTTATTAAAAATTTCTCATTTTTATAAGAGTTCTATCAGTTCCTACAAATACCTTATTTGTGCAAATAGCAAAATTATAGATAAAAGTGCTCAGTGGGACGTGTGTATTACTTCATTCTTCACTTCCACTTCAAGCTTTCTTCATCTTCCATTTCCCATTCAGCCTCTTGTCTGGCTCTCAAAGCCAAAACCAGAGCATCAGATACTCCAGCATTCCGGGTTATTTCGCCAGCCTCTGTTACAAGCAAAAGGAAGAAAACTGGTGTAATGTAGTTTAGAATAACAGAATTGGAAGGGGCCTTGGAGGTCCAACCCCTTGCTCAGGCAGGAGACCTTAATGCCATTTCAGACAGAAGGTTATCCAACATCTTCTTAAAAACTTCCAGTGTTGGAGCATTCACAACTTCTGCAGGCAAGTTGTTCCACGGATTAATTGTTCTCACTGTCAGGAAATTTCTCCTTAGTTCTAGGTTGCTTCTCTCCTTGATTAGTTTCCATCCATTGCTTCTTTTCTTATCTTCTGGTGCTTTGGAGAATAGCTTGACCCCCTCGTCTTAGTGACAGTGTATCCATGTTCCTAATAGTCCCTTTAGGGCAGCGTTTCTCAACCTTGGTAGCTTGAAGATGGGTGGACTTCAACTCCCAGAAGCTTCTCCCAAGGTTGAGAAACGCTGCTTTAGGGTTTCTTCTCCTAAAGCACACCAAAACGCCACCCCCAATTCTGCCCCAGATGTCCATGCACTTATATGGCCACATGGTCAGTGAAATCACCCTGATTTCTAAAGAGGTTGATTTTTTTTTAAACATCTGTAGATGTGGGGAAGCCAGGATCTGCTACCAAAATTTGATTTTTGCCACCAAATTTCAATGGCACAAATCGGAATGCTCTGGGGTTTATCTCAACTCTCTTATAGAAGGCTACGAGAGAAGGTTTCTTTTTCCCATCCCACAAACCAAGTACCAAGAGAAGCTTTGTTGACTTGGGACTTCCCTTCAGCCTCTTTCTACACATCTGATTGTGTCACTTCCCCTTCCAGACAAAACTAAAGATGAACCTTTTGTCAAGCTTGACTTCCGGTGACTACAGAGTTACCTGACCAAGCAAGTTCCTTTCTCCTAACTGTCTTTTGACTTTCTAACCTAGCCTGTGGTCATAATAACTAGCACTAACCATAGTTTACTTAACTTTTTGAGATAAGCAGCACCAACTAAGCACTGATCATGCATGCTTTCAATTTATCATGTTGAAATTAACTTTTGATGAAAAAGATCTCAAACACCCATTGTTTAGGATGCTTGATACAACTCTTCTGCCTAACACTTAATACTTACCAGGATTAAAGCTGGCCATTGCAGGGTGTCTAACAGGCTGAAAAGGAGACAATCATAAACTTTGATTAGAAATACAGAGCACTGTTTATAAAGCAGCTATATTTATCAAACCAAACATCCGATGTTTATCCCAGTAGTATTCATTCATACTACTGATTTAAAAATGGCTAATAAAACTCCAACGTGTTAATAACATAATTTTCTGGTGGAAATTAGGTTAGCTTTTTGTTAGTATCAAATTCATGATGGGGCTTATTACTTTCATTGTACTTCCATGTACACTGAACATTTCCCATGCCACAACCTTCTACATCAATTAGTTGACTTGCTAATCAGTTAAAAGAATGAGGCTAATGCACCCTGCCAACAAAAGTGTGTATAGTCAAGGCGATGGTTTTCCCAGTTGCAATGTATGGCTGTGAAAGTTGGACCATAAGGAAGGCTGAGGGTCGAAGAATGGAGGCCTTTGAACTCTGGTGCTGGAGAAGACTCCTGCGAGTCCTTTGGACCGCAAGACAATCAAACTGGTCAGTCCTAGAGGAGATCAACCCTGACTGCGCCTTAGAAGGCCAGATCCTGAAGAGGAAACTCAAATACTCTGGCTGCCTAATGAGAAGGAAGGACTCCCTGGAGAAGACCCTAATGCTGGGAACAATGGAGAGCAAAAGAAGAATGGGACGGCAGAGAACGAGGTGGCTGGATGGAGTCACTGAAGCAGTCGGCGTGAGCTTCAATGGACTCCAGAGGATGGTAGAGGGCGGGAAGGCCTGGAGGAACGTTGTCCATGGGGTCATGATGGGTCGGACACGACTTCGCAACTAACAACAACAATGCTCTTCAGGCAACTAAGGCAATGATCACAATTGTTGAGCCATTTGGAGGTACAGAGGTTAAAAGCGTTTACATAGGGTACATGGCAATGCATAAAGACACAAATACACCCAAACTTTCTGGGTTTTGCTATCCTGCAAAAGGAAGGAGTGCAGAAGAATTCTAGAGTTCACCTCTCCTCAAAGATCCCTGCCCTGTAAATCTCATTTCTTCTTGTGTTCCTTCTCTGGCCTGCTGCCTTCCTCAACCTTGCTCTTTAGGCAGGTCGGTAGCATGGCCATGGGGTGAAAATTAAGGAAGTTGTGGTCCCACCCATCTAGAAAGTATCAAACTGAAGAAGGCTGGGCCAAGAACTATCAGAAGCCCAGTGTTGTGAAGAAATAAAGTTTGCATCTGGTGGAGAGACACTGCTAAGGACATTTATGGTTCAACCATCTTCAGAGAGGTATCCTTCAGGTTTCTATCTTCTCCAAACATCAATGTAATATAGCCTGGATGTTTCAAACAATATGGCCAAGGTTGATGAAGTATAACGGGAGGTGAAATACAATCAATCTACAGGACAGCATGGAAGAGTTGGCAACTGCAATTTGAATGCTTTTATGTAAAGGAAAGAGCTCCAAAGTTTGCTCACACCACATCCTCAACTGCACCTGCTATTACCTCAGTAGAAGACTCATTATCTTCGGTCCATAAAAAGGGGTCCACGCAGCTGGGCAGCAAAACAGAGTGTTGCTCCTTAGGCAGCTGGTTCAGAGACAAGTCCCTCTGGAAGATGAATCAAAATTCGGCTTACTTTCTGCTCTTGACCAGCGTTGCTTGTGGCCAATTATAGACCCACCCTCAACTTCTCGTAACAAATTTATTGTGGTCATACAACCTTCACCCAAAGCATGCTACAAGCTGTCTTTCGCAGGCCCGAGACCTTGGTTTAGCAAAACAATTCAGAGAGACAAACTTGGCTTCAGAAAGAACCAATCACAGTCCGTTTCCAAGCTGTGTTTCCAGGTAGTCTAACAACAGCATGCTGATAATGTTAACGGTAGTGTTTTGTTTGCTCCAAACAGCCTGTCATAATAACAATGTTTATCCAGGCCTGAATATTAGCTTGACTAAATGGCTGCATCATGCTTCTTTCTTTCAAGTAGATGGCTTGAATTCCTTTTGGGATTTATTATTGGGACCTTGGCTAGTTCTTGGCTTTGGTGACTCATCCTAAATCAACTTTATCCCCAAATGTGCTTCCTTCAGCTAATTCTTTGGTTCAGGATGAGACTCAATCTGGTCAAGCTGTTTAGCTTCTAAATTTCAAGACTCAGATAAATCTGTACCCAACTGGTGCAGTTGACTGAACTAGTCAAACCAAGGCGTTCTTCCCCAAATCCAGAACTAGTTAAACACAGTTATTGAGCTAGTTAAACTAGTTAGACCACAGTAATGGCATTATGTAGAGCATATGCACCAAAGACAAATTCCTTGTGTGTCCATTCACTCTTGGCCAAAAAAGAATTCCAATTTCTATTCTATTCTATTCTATTCTATTCTATTCTATTCTATTCTATTCTATTCTATTCTATTCTATTCT
>JANHZT010005028.1:0-11823 GCA_032468215.1 Stegonotus admiraltiensis
GCCATGGAGCGCTTTAAAGGTGGTCACCAACACCTTGAAGCGCACCCGGAAGACAATCGGCAGCCAGTGCAGTTCGCGCAGGAGCAGGAGCAGGAGCAGGAGCAATTCATCAATCACTGTTATTTTCATTGCTATCTCCTCGTCTTCTTCTTCCTTCATTTCTTCTGTTGACTCCTCCCTTTCCTGGGCGTCTTGATCTTTGCTCATCATCCCTCATATGGTTTTTTCCATTTTTTCCATGATCTCTTTAAATCCTTTCTCCATGATGTCTTTTGTATTTTGAAAAAGTAAAGCCATCTCCTTTAAAACTCCATTCATTACTTCCTTAAAAAGCATCTTATTTTAAAAGAATTCAACTTTTGTCCAGTAGTCCAAAAATTATTTATTCAGTCCTTAAGCTGCCCTTCAAGACTAGTCCCAGTTCTTTATGTCCCATAGGTTAACAGTCAATTCCATTTAAATAATCCCAGAGGTTATCAAAAACCTCTTTGCATCTCCTTTACAAATTCAATCTTCTAGTATAACATTCAGGGGTCCCTTTAGTTAAAAAAAAACTTCATTATTTTCCTATTTAGATCTCCAGTAAACATAGGGTAGTTAAAAGTAATCCAATAGGTATTTTCAGTCTTTCATGTAGGTATTTCCAGACTTGAAATTTCCTCTTTCGTCAGCAGGTGGCACTCTCATCTTAAATTTCAAATTGCCACAATTCCAGCATTCTTTTAATCATAGAAGAATTATAAAAGCAGAATAAGTTTTGTAAGTAAATGATTCCAGCATTTTAAAATGCCTTCCCAGTACCACGTCTTCCCAGCTTAAGAGTCCAATTTTCCATGTATTTCAAAATGTATTATTTTTCTCTCCTATACCCTTCACTTCCAGTCTGGTAATTACTCAGAGTGCTCAGCCGCTGCTTAAACAGATAATTGTCAGCAAATAGTTCTAAATTGTTCCTTGGGGTTAAATTTAAAGCAAAAGAAAATCCTCTCCCCCAGTTCCTGTCACTGTTCACCTACTTCATTCCAACAAGTCTTAGATGTTCATCAGTTGTCCCAGCTTTGTAGCAGCCATCTTTCGCTGCCTCTTCTTCTTGCTGTGGCTGAGAGGGAGAAAGAACCCCGGGACTGACAAGAGACCTGCGACTCTCTTCGATCTTTCAGGGTGCCCCACTTTGATTCACCACCCCTACAGGGCAGCTTTGGCTCCTCTCGGAGCCCACGAACAGGAAGAATTCAGCACAGGGAACACAGACACCTGTTTCCTGTGTCTGAAATGTGCTGCGATGTCAACCAGCAGTCTTGACCTGAGGTTTTGATGGCATCATTATTTATGGTATGGTAGAGCTAAAAATAAGACAAGTTTTATATTTCTGTTTAAGTGTGTATAAGTAAAATTAAATGTTGAATATGCAAAGCAACTAAAATAACAGTTAAAGTAACAATAATCAGAGTTCTAATTAGTGGAATATATTCTGTGGATTTTCTCAAATGTCCCTTTTCTACCTTTGTTAGGGAAATATTCCAAGCAAAACCACCAAAGCACTTGAAAGAGTTAATAAAGTACATTTCTATTCTATAAAAAAGGGACAGTTCTGCAAAAAGAAAAAGGCACTTTGCTAGAAACAAGAGCAGACTGTATATTATGTTTTTCTCCTTCTTTCTCTTTTTATGTTTCATCCAGCAAATCAGTTCCGTATTGCATCGGTCTTGCATCAATTCCTTAATGAAACTGTTTGAATTAGTTCTGTAGTTCCTCTAACACCTAGATGGCGCTCTTGTTCTTCTTGTCGTTTACAGGTTTTTTTTTTCATTTTAAAGTTTATAAAGTTGTAGGGTTTTTATCATCACCAGTTCAGAATAGTCACACATCTAATCCGTCGCAAAATATATCATATATCACGGTCAATGTCCATATAATGTCCATAAGTATAAATCCGGAGTTTCTTTTTCTTTTTTCCTGTCTTCTCCTCCTTGCACTGTCATTGGTTATTAGATGCACTCAGCTGCTCTGATCTCTTAGTCACTGCTGTCTTTGGGGCGGAAATCCTGCCCAACTCTTTAGAGTCTCAATTCTATAGGTGCACCGTTAAGACAATCATGTTTTACCTCATTTTAGGGATATCTTCTCTCACCAATTTCATCGTGTTGCCTTTTTATATTCTCTTCCTGCTCTGCAGCTATCACGGTTCTGAATCTGCCAAGATGGCCGATTTCTTTTCTGCCGGTCTCAAAGGGTTTCTCTTGTCCGTTCAGGAGATCGCTCTTCTCCCTGATGTCCTCCGAGTTTCCCCTCTGTCCTGTCGCTCCCTCTGGGATTAAGTGTGCCTTTTTTAGGGCCTCCAGACAGAAAAATTTGGCCAACAGGAACAGAGTCTTGTTCCCTTGCTCCGCTCCACCATGATGTCACCACCGGAAGTACAACATGCCCCTTCTACTGGCATGGGTGGGCGGGCCAAACATACTGAGATGAGATGGTTCCTCAGATATCCTAGACCTGTGATGGCGAACCTATGGCACGCGTGCCACAGGTGGCACACGGAGCCATATCAGTGGGCACGTGAGCTCAGCTCTGGCATGCATGTGTGCGCTGGCCAGATGATTTTTGCGCCTTCCGATCCCACTGGAAGTCGGCAAATGGCTTCTTTCCAGCCTCTGGAGGGCCTCTGGAGGCGTGGGGAAGGCCGTTTTTGCCCTCCCCAGGCCCCTAGAAAGCCTCTGGAGCCTGGGGAGGGCGAAAAATGGGCCTACCGGGCCAACTGTGCCATCGCTTGCCAAAAGCGTGGGGAGTGTGGAGAGGTCACGCATGCATGTGCGGGGGGGGCAGGGCGCATAGAATTATGGGTGTGGGCACATGCACATGCACATGCGACCCTCCCGTGCTCCCTCCACTTTTGGCACGCGATGGAAAAAAGGTTAGCCATCACTGCCCTAGACCAATGCCATGAAGAGGTTTAAAAGTGATAACCACTATTAAAGTACCTGGAAACAAACTAGCAGCTAGTTCAGCTCGTGGAAGAGCAATGTACTATGGGCCACCTGAGGGGGCCCAAGAACTGCCTGTGCCACTGCATTCTACACTAATTCTAACACTAGCAATACCACTTACTTATCAGCCCTCTCTAAATGGTTTACAGAGTTAGCATATTGTCCCGAACAAGCTGGGGCCTCATGTTACCAACCTTGAAAGGATGGAAGGTTGAGTCAACCTTGAGCTTGTGAGACTTGAACTGTCAAAGTGCTGGCAGCTGGCAGTCAGCAGAAGTAACCTGCAGTACTTCATTCTAATCACTGTGCCACCATGGCTCTTCAAATGTTCTTTCCAGAGACGTTGATGTTCCGGTTGATGTCGTGGCAATATCAGATACAGGAAATGGGTCTCTGCGTTCCCTGTGCTGACCTCTCCATGTTTGTGGGCTCCAAGAGGAAGCATGGAATAACTGAATAATGACAGACTGCAACTTAATAAAAATGTGTATCATTATTAGAAATATATAAATTGATTGAATGTAATAACTATGATTAATTCTATTAATTTTATTTGTATTAGAATGTATGACACCCAGGTGCCACACCGTTCACGCATTGATGTTTGTTAAAAAATGAAAAAAATAAAAAAACTTTTAAAAAAAGATGTTTTTTCCATATCATTTTCCATAGGTATTACTGATCATGACTGTAATTTCATTTTTCTTACTATATGCATTTCATGAAGAACACAAGTACTATGTGGTACATTTATTTGTGGTATGCAATTATTATGTGGTACTATTTGGTGTATAATATTCAACTTCAGACACGTTACCTGGGAGAAAATTAGGTTTTGTTCTTTTACTATAGCAAAAAGCCTGCTTCTTGATTGGATTAAAATTAGCATTAAAAAACTAAGTTGTTTAGATGGAATTTCAGCAATTAACAGCGTGGTCAATATGATTTCAAGACTTCATGATTCTGATTTTTTAAAGATGCAGCAATATCAGGCTAAAAATAAGGATGTGACAGTGACATTTCTGTAGCAGCCTATGAAAAGACAGCATTTTGAATGTACACAAGGGTTCCTGAAAAAGTTAGGCCCCTTTTCTCTTCATCTGCATTGAATAAAATACCCTTTGTATATCTACATATCGGAGGTGGTCACTTTGAATTGTAAATTCACTTATTCTTAAATGTTTGCATATTTATTTTTCCTTTCACACACTACCTATTTGTTTTTACTGTAGGCAGGTTAAAACCTTGATTTCCAGCTGTGAATTTAGGAAGTTTTTACACTGAGAAGTTTGCAAAAAATATTATGAGCTAAGGGATCTCTGCTAGTTTGTATTGCCTTTATGTACTTGACATAATTTAGATACAATCCAAAGTAATAATTGCATTTGGAGTAGTTGAACTTGTAAATGTCTTATTAAAACGTATTAGTATAAAACAATAAGCTTTTGATGACAACCCCTCCACATTTCATATAAGTAGGATTTTAATTATATTTAAATTGATGTTTTGCACTTTTTACTGATTCTGATGGTTATATTTCATCATTTTCAAATTTAACTTTTAAATGTAATATTTAAGACAGCTGCTTTTCTTCTACAAACAAAAATGGAAATTTAAATATTTTAAAAGCATTTTAACTGCCTGGTTTTGAATTTGTAAATACCCTAAGGAAACAACAGTATAATCTTATTCAAAGCTTATTTGAATTGAATAGGTCTTTTCCTTTTTCAAGTGGGGAAACCACATATAGTTTAAATTTTCTAGGTAGTTTGATTTGGAAAAACCCATATTTGGGATATTCTGAATCAGACTATTTTTCAAATACGTTTTAAAAATTAGAAACAAATCAGCAGTTTGCTAATGCTAATGCATTTCTGCCAGCTTAACAGGGTTCCTTTCAGAAGTCTGTATTAAACATATTATCTAGACAGCGAGATAACCCTAGCATGTGCACAGCCTAGACATTGGCAGGCTTCCCCCAAAATTTGAATAGCATTTAGTCCTGTTAGTGGGGTTTTATCAAATATCCAGTCCTCATTTTCTATAAAATGAGCACAAAATGTGTGAGTCCCATTCTTAAAAATATATGGAAGTATGTCAGGATTCTCAAATTTTGTGGTCAATTTTCATGAATTGATGATCAACTTGCCACATGGTAAGCTTTTCTGATCCAGCTGGCCAATCAATAACACAAACATGAAAAAAGCTTGCAGATATTGCCAACCTTCCTGTCACAGGGGCTTCCTGTGGGACTATAGGACTTGACCCAGTGAAACAACTCCTTTCCATTTATTAAGAAAATGCATCACAGTTAATGGCATGCTAGTTTTGTTTTCTTTAATCTAGCCCTGCAACAGGTTAGAATTAGCTAATTACTTCCAGTGCTCACTTAGTAACAGTGCCACCCTGACTTTTTAAATTGCCTTGCAGAGAACTTTTTTCCTCTACTACAGAATGTTTTAAGTTTTCTAACTGTGTATGCTTGCAAGTTATCATGTTGCTGGTAATATATATATATATTACCAGACAGTATTGCAGGCTAATTCTGCCAACTGTCAGGAATTCTTTTCTGACAGGCTCAAGGTTGACTCAGCCTTCCATCCTTCAGAGATTGGTAAAATGAGGATCCAGATTGTTGGGGGCAATATGCTGACTCTGTAAACCACTTAGGGAGTAGGGCTGTAAACCATTTGGAAGCAGTATATAAGTCTACGTGCTATTGTTCTTCACTAAAATAATAAATCTTGAACAATCACTTGTGTTAGATCAGTGTTGGCAACCCTTTTTGGCACCGAGTGCTAAAACGGGAGTGTGCACACGCTGGAAACCGGAAAAGCAGATGATCTTCTGGTTTCCAGCGTGTGCATGAGCACTGGCCACCTGGTCTTTCAGTTTGTGGCATCATGCACACGCGCAGCCCAGCTGTCCAGTGTGCATGTGCCGGCTCCACCTTGCCTTTTGGGGGTTGTGCCTCCCTACCCACCCCCCTGCCCTTCCCCCCTGCCCCCAGTCGGGGTGGTGGGACATCCCCACTGATGCCCCGGTTCCACAGCCCCAGACAGGGAGAGAAAGTTGGCCAAGGAATGCTGCCTCCCTCCGCTGGTAAGCCAGTGCCCATTCCCGGCCTTGGAGGTAAGGGGTGTCAGCGTTCCCAAAGCTCAGCTTGGGGGGCCAGCAGGCGGGAGAGCCAGCGCAGCCCCACCTTATTTCTCGGCAGCACCTTCCTGCTTCCCGGCTGGCCTGGCATTCCTCTTACCTCTCGGCAGCCCTCCTGGAGCAGGTCACCTCCCCGATGGTGGCTCCTCCTTTTCCTCCTGGCTGCTCCAGCATCCCAGCTGGAAGTGGCAGCGTGAGAACTGCTGCCCCCTTGCCCCTCGCAGTGGCAGGAGCAACAGGCAGGGTGGCTGCCCAGCCAGCAAATGCTCCGCTGCCCCATGCACCCGAGCCGGCCAGGCACTCTGGACTGCAGATGTGCGTTGGTGTCATGGGCTGGAGGGCTGGGGCTGCACAAGAAGCCAGCTCAGGTGGGGAGGAAGGGAGGGAGGGAAGCCCCATCCTGCCCATCCTAGCTGGCACCTCTGCTCCTCTTGCTCTTCGCGCTCTGGCCACCTGGTCTTCACGCATGCAGGAGCACCAGAAAGAGCAGCCGCCCAGTGCGCATCAGGAAGATGATCTTCCGGTTTCCAGTGTGCACATGCACACTAGGCAGCTGGTCTTCGCACGTGTGTGCCAGAAAGTGGAAGACCAGGTGGTCAGTGCACACATGCGTACCGGGTGGCTGCTCTTTCTGTTTCTGGCGCTCCCGTGCATGTGAAGACCAGCTGACTGGTGCGCCGGAACCCAGAAGAGCAACAGTCAACGGCTTGTGTGCCCAGAGAGATGGCTCTGTATGCCACTTATCTGTTTGTTTCAACTTCTAATCTCAGCTTCTTTTATCAAAAACCCATTACAATGACTTAGGATGTTTGTGAGAATACACGGACAGCCATCAAGAAGCCCATGGACGAATTTGACTATCATTTTAAAAATGTGCTAAATATTTTTGTTGCAAAATAGGTTTAAAATTGCTGCATAAAAAGAATAAATATCTTAACACATAACAGAATGTATAAACATTGCTTTTAATTCTCTATCAAAAATGTCATTCTGAAACAAGGTTCATGTAGAAATTATTGTGATTCAAAGATAATGAAACCATTAGAGATACTCTTAAAATTTTTAAATACAACTGTAAAACGTATGTTATATTTTTGTATTTCATTTTAACTTTCAGAAAAATTACTGCAAAATGGAATGTGTATAAACTGGACAGGAAAAATATATACTGTTTAATAGACAGCATGATGATGTATTTATCTTGTTTTCAATTGTATAATCATTACGGGAATGGCAATGACCAACATTATCCTGTTAGTCATGGTCAACTCCAGGTTTAAAACCTGCCTATGAAAAGTGCTTTTTTTTTTGCTCTTTCCCCCACACATGGTCCTTGATAGTCTTATCTAACAGTTTCCCAATATGCTAGATATCCACTATGTTTTTGCACTGTGTACTAGCCTCTAAAATGCTGTATAATAGAGGCTTTCTTAGAAATACTAACAGTGCCTAGATTTAACCAACTGGTTCTGGTCAGTGGAATAGTATGAAATGTTCAGAGAAGCTGCTTGTGGATGCAGCTTCTGATGCTGGTCTAGAGGTTTGCCCTGCAATAAGTTATCTATAACTTATTGAATATAATTGATTCTAGGCATTTCCTTGTCATAAGTAGATAATTTAGACTGAATCTTTCCAATTCCAGATTCAACTAAGTTGTTTTTAAAGCAATATCTTAATCTTCTTGATTTTATATATTAGCATCAATTCAATAAGATTGTGTTAACACAATGTTGAAACACATTTTTCTTTTTATATTTCATGAAAATGTCAAGAAATATATTCAGCATCTAATATATATGGTAGAAAGATCCTGTATTTAATTCTTAATTGATTTAGATTACTTAAAACTGTGACACAACCAAAGCCACTTCACTTCAAGTACATAAAATACTTGTCAGTGATATTAACAAGTTTGAGATATCTGAAAATAAAACCAAAAATACCATTGATTTGCAACTTTACAACCACTCTGAAGAAATACTAAAGTAACTGATTGCTCAGAAGAACCATTCATTCTCTGGAATACAAAACAGAAATAACATTTTTATTACAAAACTTAAAAAAAACACCCCAGCAATTTATGAACTGTTTGCTGAGCTGTGTTCTATGTTGATTAAAGATTTTTAATAAAATGACTTATTTGATGTAAAAATAATTTTATAAGAACATCAAAATGAAGAGACGCATGGTGACATCAGCATATTACATACTGAAGACACTGGTTCCTGGGAAGTTATTCAAACTTTATATAAACTTTTTGAATCATTCTGTAAAGATGGAGAAGGAGGGGGGGGGAATCTATCCTTGAAACTCCAATACCACCAGCAACAACAAAAAAAGTTTTACCATTTATCTAAGATAATTGGTGGCATGGTTCTAACAGTGGGAACTCAAACCTTTCTATTCCTCAGCTTAATCCCAAATTACAGTGAATCAGTAAATCAGTAAAACTATTTGTTTCCATGTATTGCAAATTGACAAGACAGGAATTCTGAAGATGGGAGAAAGATTCCCAGCAAAATACTATTTGCATCCTGCTGGCATCAGCAGGACTTTAGGTATAGTGAATCCCATCTCCATCCCCTTTTTGATTCAGATAGCCTTATTAACCATCCTTACCCTGTAATCAAAAGGCACAGAGGCTTCTGCAAAAGTTATTATATAATTTAGTTCATTTTAATAGAGGAAGGACAATGCCTTGATTGAATATGTTTGTGAAGGCAAACTGCATAAATATGCATTTTTTATTAGGGGAAAATATACAGTATCTTCCACATAAGTATATGGATCATGCTGGCTTGGAATTTTAGTCACAACATATCTGAAGGTCATCAGATTAGAATACACACATTTTATGAACAGAGGAGCAATTCTCAAATTGCTAAGAATATTACCACCCATGCTTAAGCACTATATGCAAAGTGCACCATGTGTTTGAACAGTAATAATTTTAAGGTATACTATAAGATTTTTTCCCTTTAAAAAACTTGTTTTCAATAAATATTGTTATTTTAACCCAAAGTGTTAGATAGAAAGATGGAAGGCGTGAGGGGGAAGATGAAACAGGGTAGAAAACAGCAGAGCCTATTTAAGATTAAAATAATAAAGAGTACATCAAAAAGCAGCTTCAAATAAAGCTTTATAAAAATATTCATCAGATAACTTGTTTTTAGAAAAACTGATTTTCAAACCTGAGGTCAGTCGATATATATATATCATATATATATATGGCTAACAACATATACAAAGCAGTTCTAATCTGCAGCTAAAGAGGTGCTTTTTGAAGAACCAGAGGCCACATAATTGAAACCATATGTATAGTATCATATTAGCTGGGAAAATAAGATTCTGAAAATTATACCAAAAATAGCTGGGTGTTGAAATGATCAGAACATTTCCAAAATTCTTCCATTTTATTGGGCTTAGAAGAAATCCATAGCAGTTAGTCTCCTCTTGGCTGGAGTTATAAGAGACTTCTTTATTTGAGGGATTTCCATCAAAGAACTAGAGGAAGACTTCAGGACCCCATGGGGTGGTTTTTGTTTAGGATTGAAAGCTACCCGGGAAACTCCCTCTGGACTGACTAAGATACTTTTGTCTGTCTTCTTAAATTCTGTAAAGCAAAAGATTAGAAAGAAAAACATTACATGTCTTGTGTTACTCTATTACTAGGCATGTAAAGTACTTACGTGTAAGTGAAGGGAGAAAAACTACATCCTTCTATTAGATGCTTTTTTATATAAGCAAAAGACCTTCAGAATGCAGACATGGTTTAATGTTTAAAATTATTTTTAAACCAATTTATTTTTCACGTTACTTGAAAATAGATGGGGATCTCAGCAGAGCAAAATATGCTAGCAAAATACATGCATTACTGCCATTTTAACAACACCAATGCTTATGTAATAATTCAAATGAAGTTAAGTCTTTGGCCAGCAAAAAAACATTTAACATTCAGTTTATTGCACAAATGATATAATAACACAGGCCTTTCAAGCAAGAAAGAAAATATCTTACCAGCAGTCATATTCTTATTCAATCCAAAGGTAACCTTTTTGGAGCTGGAAGATTGTAGCTTGCTTAACTAAAAGACAAATATAGTTGTTTTCCTGGGCCAATTAAATCTTTATTGCTTAAAGTATTTTTCAATATCCTTATTAGAATACTGAACCAAATCATAATAGTTAGAAAGCATCAGCCAACATACATCATCATCCAATTTGCCAATGTCCTGCAAGTGGCCAGATGGCCCACAGATAAGATTGCAAAAGCCATTCTAAAAGCAGGAAGTTTGTAGAATTGCATATTTAGTCTCAGAATTGAGACTAAACAAGCAATCTAGAACAAGGTCTCCTATGCAGTGATTCATCACAATCCTATCTTGAAAAATGCCATTGTTTAAAAGGGACTCAAACTATTCTAAACATTCTGAAGATAAAAACTATAGAAAGGTTATCATACCGGCATGGCGGTCATGCTTCTTTTAGCTTTTCTAAAGAATGCTGGCTTTGGTAAAGTTGTCTTTTCAAACTTCACAAAATCATTCTCCACCTTTGCCTTTGTTTTCTTTATTGGAAGGGCAATACCACCAGTTTCCTGCAAGAAGAAAAAGAACAGAAAATATGCATAACATAGTCAATAATACAAATAGCACATATGTTCATTCCATCCCTCGACCCTCACTTTGTTTTTGTACAGCCACTTTAAATCCAAGTTGAGAGATTTATAAATCTGCCAATAGCTACCTGAATGTCTTTCCATGAGAACCAGGCCTAAGAAATAACATGCATAGTCTGTTTCAGGGAAGTTAAAGAATACAAGATAAATATTTTGAAAAGAGTAAAATGATGTTCTTTTCCCAAACAAAACAAATTTTATTTAGGATTTCCAAATAAAATAATTTACATTTAAGGGCATGCAAAAGTTGTTCAATTTAAAATGTTATTTTTAATCCCCCCCCCTTATTTCTCCAACCATTCACATTTGCTTAACAGATGAAAGGCTTAAATGTAGCCCTGATAAGGAAGTTATCTAAAAATAAATAAGGGGGAGGGGCATACACATACATTCTCAATATCCCTAAATGTTTGCTCTTCCTTTAGACCTTTGTACACACCAGATGAAGCTTGCAGGAGATATTTAAGAGTGTTCAGCTAAATAGAAGAAGAAATGTTGGGCAGAACTATGTTACATTATCTGTTTATTTTCTTTTAGCTCTCATGTGGTTCAGAAACATGCCTTAGTAGGGCTGATGTTAGACTTATATAACAATTTTCCTTTCAGTTAGCCAACTGATTAGCTTAAGGTTAACATAGAATTTTAAATTAAAATTGTGAAATTATAGCATTATATTGATAGCAATAGCAATAGCACTTGGACTTATATACCGCTTTACAGTGCTTTACAGCCCTCTCTAAGCAGTTTACAGAGTCAGCATATTGCCCCAACTATCTGGGTCCTCATTTTACCCACCTCGGAAGGATGGAAGGCTGAGTGTCAACTTGCAAAGCTTACAAGTTGCCATGAGCAGGAGGGAGGGAGAACTGATAGAGCTGTTTGAGTCTTTTTTCCTACTGAAGCAAAATTCCATGCATGCTTGCTAACCGCAATCAGAAGAAGGATGTTGGATTTCACAGCCAGCCAAAGTGGTTAATTGGGGAATGTGATTTATGACATGGCCAGG
>JANHZT010005028.1:23902-38658 GCA_032468215.1 Stegonotus admiraltiensis
GGAAGTGACTTTTTTTGCTGTCCCCAGCCTCCAGAGACTCCGAGAGAGGCTCCTAGAGACTCCTAGAGAGGCTTTGCAGGCTGGGGACAGCAAAAAATGTCACTTCCTGTCCCACCGGGAGTTGGGAAATGGGCCATTTCAGGCCTTTGAAGGGCCTCCGAGAGAGTGAGAAAGGTTGTTTTCGCCCTTCCCAGATAAATAGAGGGGATCTGGAATCAGGTAACAAAGAAAAACGGGCCTACCAGGCCATCATGTGCCAGGAGTGGGGTGGTGGTGGGTGGATTGCGCGTGCATGTGCATGGGCGCGTGCATGTGCAACCCTCTCCCGCCCCCCCCTCTCCTAGCACGCGATGGCAAAAAGGTTAGCCATCACTGGTATAGAGTCTTCTGCTTGAGTAGGGAGTTGGACTAGAAGACCTCCAAGGTCCCTTCCAGCTCTATTCTGATTCTGATTCTCTTTTTTTCAAGGAACTTTTAAAAAGGGAAGAATTAAACTTTACCATGTAAAATTTATCTAGACGCAATCGGTCTAATCCATTCCATTCACGATTCACAGTTTGCCAGAAAGTCTGAATGAACAAGTGTCCTGTTTTGAAATAATAAATATGTTTAAATTCCGTATTTTCTTCTTCAACATTTTCAGTCACCTTTCATAAGTGATAAATTAATCTTTAAGAATCCCAGCAGCAGACACACCAAAGGAACTAAAGTGCTGGGTATCTATAGCCTGCGTGTGTGTGTGTGTGTGTGTGTGTGTGTGTTTAAACACTGAATTCTCTTAGGGTTCATCTACCTGACCTGAAATCTTGGCATAGATAGTGCCAAAGCTGAGAATAGACAACCCGCCCTTTTTGTATTCTCTATTCACCTGTTCTCAGAGAACATTACACCAAAGGCTGTCCAGATTACTATTCCACCTCAAGTTAACCAGGCCCCTGCGGGTAGTAAAGAACGAAGAGGGAAAATAAAAGCACAACAGAATTCTCCTATCTATATATTCACCAGTTTGTGTTCAGAGATGCATCCTTATAAATTTATGACTTGCAGCAGTTAATAGTTTTGTCTAAAAATATCTAAGCCCTTTTTAAAAACATCCAAATTTGGAGTTTGTTGCTACCTCTTTCTAGACCATTAAGCTATAAAGAATCTAAATTTGGTTGCCATTTAATCCTTTGTATTAATACTTATACTGGCCTGTAGTAAATACTAGCTTGCTATACTGTACTCTGCTCTAGAATGGTATGTGCTAGAAATATTTGCTGCTGTTGCTGTTTAAGGATTCTGATAAATCTCCAGGAAATAAACTTGTGGCTCCATAACCTATTCTTCCTTGCATTGTTTCTATATGCAATGTAAAGCCTTGGCTACAAGCTCCCAAACATAAAAGAAATAAAAATAAAGACACTTACGAGTATCCATATTCTCGATTAAATGGATTAGTTGTGATATATTATTTGACAACTCCTCCTGGAAATTTAGAATTTTGTTTAGTAATAATATCATACAAGTGGATTCCTATCAGTATAATATTCAGGAAATTCCCCTCTGAGAAAACTGACCTTGCTATCAGACCTTCCCTAAATATAGAAAACTGATGATGGGTATAATATAAGCACCAATACAATTTGAGCTTGATTAAGCTCTTCTGTCATAGTTAAATACAAAGACAACCTAACACTGAAGGTAGAACATGCAGAGGTTTCCTACCGTGTTTTCCCCAAAATAAGACCCAGTCTTATATTCTTTTGGGCTCCAAAATAAGCACTAGGGCTTATTTTCAGAGAAACACAATTTCAGGGTGATCAGCCTGGCTGGGGACCCTTCCCCCAGTGTGCACACAAGAGGTAGCAAGCATGCGGGGACTGACGGCATCTGGCAACAGCCCGCTGGTCCCTTGGTTGGTGCACTCTGGAGTTTCGCAGCCTGCGTAGTGCAGGTACATTGATTCCCTGTCCAAGCAGCAGACTAAGGCAGAGGCGCAAGGCAGGCGAACTGGATGCACCGCACAGGCTGCAGCCGATACGTGAAGATGAGCGTCTCACAGCAACCCACCGACTCTCGGCTTTCCCACACAGCACATCCAGATAGCCTGCCTTTATTATTTACTTTTACTTACTGTTATTTACTTAAAAAACTGGTAATCAGGACAGAATCAATAAATAATTTATTATACAAATAGTTAGAAAATCATGTTTAAGAACAAAAACAAAAATGAATATAATGGCTTAAATTTATGAACCATATTTTAATGATTCAACTGCAGAGGGCCTTTCCAAATTGGCACTAGCTATGCTAACTAGGATGATAAGAACTGCTGCCAAAACAAAACAGAAAAATAATATGTCTGGAAAAGATGACAAGTTTATCATGTCTCAAGAAGAATACTATCTCAGGTATGTATTCAATGTTTTGACATAAAAAATTCTGTCTATTTCAGTCTGTGGAAGTGAAATGAAAATGTTTGGATAATAGTCAAAATACCTATTTATTGAGCCCATCAATATTATTGCTTCCTGGAATTCTATGGAGTAGATGGCATAGAATGCAAGTAAATTATTATGAATACCAATGAATACATACTTCCCTCACATTTATAAATGACTAATAGGTGAGCACATATTATGCAGTATCCTGCATTAAGATAGCTGTAAAAAAAATTGAACAAAAAGATTTTACAGGTATTCTTTGACTTATAGCCATTGTTTAATTACAAAGCCTCCAAAGTCAATTACAATCCAAATTTGAATTTATGACCATTACTCTTCTCTTGTGATCGTGTGATTATAATTCAGACGCTTGGCAACCAGCTCACGTTTATGACCAAGTGCAGTGTCCCATGGTCATGTGACATGTCATCACAATTTTTGACAAGTTTTTGCTGCTTTCTGGTAAAAAGCGGCAAAAACACCATTAGTTAAGATTGACTTGCACTTACAATTGTGTAACTTGACTTATGGCCATCATTAGAATGGTTGAAAAATTCAGTACAGTCATAGGATGTTTCAACTTATGACTGCAACAATTTATGATGGAAAGTCTGGTCCCAATTGTGGTGGTAAGTTGAGGACTATCTCTATAACACAACTAAGATTTATTGACTTCTTTTTTCTCCCTGGTTTCCCAAAATAATAAAAAATAGTACCATACAGCACAGCTTTAAAAGTAAATTTCATGACCATGTATTTAAAAAAAAACCTCAGGTTAAATGGGAATAACCAAAGTAATTGCTTTCCAGTTATACCTGGAAAGATATAAGTACAAATAAAACAGGCTACTTGTATGCATTCTGACTACTCACAGGTCCCCAGGATACTATAACAGAAATAAATACTTGCCAGTTACTAAGCATCCAAATTTTGATCACATGACCAGGGCAATGCTGCAATGGTTGTGTGAAAAGATGTCATAAGACATCTTTTTGGTGCCATTTGTAACTCTGAACAGTCACTAAACAAATGGTTGTAAGTTGAGAACTACCTTTTCAATTTAGTAAGTAAAAAATACAAGACACATGCTGAATTGAGAAAAAGGTATAAGCCAATAATGTAAAGCAATCTCTAGAAGCAGTGAAACAGTTCTGTGATGCATCAGAAGAAATACTGTAGCAAATATGTAATAAAGTCCTTATCCCCCTTGACTTTTGCACTGGTAATGCTACATCTGAGTAGCATGTATGATTCTAAACATCGTATTTCTAGAAGGATATTGATAGATTACAACACATTCAGAGGAGAGCAACAAAAGTGATACAGGAACTTGATGACATGTCTGTGAGGACAGACTGAAAGAACTAGGGATGTTCAGCCTGGAAAAAAGAAAACTACGAGACAGGACATCAAGATTCAGATAAGCAAAAGATACGTTTTCCATTTCACAGAAACTAGGATTGGTAATGGATATATGTCTATGCTCTTTTGTCTAAGTATAAGAGAATTCTTCGTATTAGTAAGATCTGTACTGAATGCATAATGAATTAATCAACTGTGGAGTATCCATCTCTTTAAGGCTTTCAAAAAACTGGATAGTCATGTCTCATGGAGTATTTAACTTTAAAATAATTACTTTCTTATACACCAAATGGGATTGGACTAGATCAAAAGTTCTTAATCTTTTTGTGCCATGGATTACATAAGAAGTTGTTAAATTTTTTGTGCCTCTGAGTCTGGTGAAATCTATGGAGATCAATTATGCTCAAATACAATGCTCAAATATTAAAAAAAACATGTAATATCACAATATATATGAAAATAAAATTGTTTTTTCCCCATATAAATTCACAGACATTGTGAAATCTATCCATGGACCCTCAAAGGGTTATGGACCTGCCAATTAAGAACCCCTGGATTAAATGATCACTGTGATCCTTTCCAACTCCATATAACATACCTGCAAGAGAGGTTTATCCTGCATCCACATACAGTAAAATAATCCTTTCCATATTTTTAACAATTCTTCTTGACTGAAGCAACCTATAGCACAAAAGGAAACTATTATTTTAAAAAAGTAAATTGAAACTTGCCCTGCAACTGCTTAGGTGATGGAAAATACCCACATTAGCCAAGAATTATGTATAATTAAGTGCAATCGTACAAATGTCCATCTGCCAAAAATACACAATTAGCAGAGAACTATGTAGAACTGTGCAATCATACAAATATCCATTTGTCATCTTAGCCGTTAAAATGTAGTAGGTATGTCACTTGTTATTCATATAAATATCATATTAATGCATCTTTTGCTCCAAATGCTTTGGAAATGGTCCTTCCCGTATTTATCAATAACAAATACGTGTATTTTCGTCTTCACCGCTGGCCTGACACGAAGTTTTGTCCCACGTGCTTCTCCAACCTTACCCTCTAGACTCTGGGTCCTGAGCGTCATATAGCCACGTAGCTTTTTCAGCGCCCGATCCCGAATCCGTTTCTCGTTCGAGGCCAACCTCTGAGCAAATTGGATCTCAGGAGGTTGCCCAGCAGAGACGACAGCAGCAGGAACCATAATCCCCAACAACCACGTCCTTCTTTCCGAACAGGAGGCACAGCTAGATCGGCCTGAAGCCAGACGCTCCCTGGCGCCCGTGAATGGCGTCACGGACAAAATTGTGTCGCGCACATTTAAAGTAACATTAATAGTAGCTAGAAGATACGAGGAAAGGAGTCGTTAAAATAAGCCTTATGCAACTAGCAAATCAGGAGAAGATAAGAAATGCACCGGAATCTGATTTGCAAAGACAGTGTCGCTTTTAGACGCTGGTAGGAATTTATACCTTGTAGTTTCGCGCCAATATTTACTTCTGTTAACAGGCTTCTGTTTATATAACCAAGCTGATAGTGTAGCTTTCAATGGAGATGAAAATTATGAAGTGTTCCAGTACTGTATTTATTTGAAATTGACCAGCATTTAACTTGTGTGTTTTGTCAGAAGATTAGGAAGAAATCTCCTGTATTACCTTATTGTCCCAAAGATTAGTCTTATATTTTGAAATTCAATTTTGGAGAAAAACATTTTCAGGTAAATAGTAGTAATACTTAAATTATGCAGTTATAACAGCAGGACTTTTGTAGAATAAAATAAATGAAACAATATATTACAATTAGATAAAAGGCAAAATAAGAAACCTCTAAAACTAAAAAGTCCCTCATGTATTATAATAACCGCTATACTTTCAAAGTAGTATATAAAAATTATTGTAATGCAATTTCATATGGACCCAGGAAAAAGAAGTGTTCTCAATGCTTTTTATAGTGATTTGATTAAATATTTCTCAATCTATACAACACAACAAACTAATCATATGGATTGAGTTGGGATACCATATAGATAAACATTTGAAATAGAGAATAGAAATTTTATATATTGCCCAATCCAGAGCTTCAGTTTTTAAAGAATATTAAATAGTTTCTTATGGTCTAAAATATCAATTCTGAACAGACGCCTAATGTCTTAACAAAATCTATCAGGTATCATTCTTTGAATCAGCTCTCTACAGAATGAAACCTGAAAAACCAGACAATATTTAGTTAATTTTTACTGCTGCCCGTTTCGAGCGTGTGACTTGGTAGCTCACAACAATTAAAACAATAACAAAAATAGTAGAAATGTATTAATTGTTTAAAGATTGAATCACAGTGTTGCAAAAATTAAAGTTATATACTGTATTTTTTGGACTATAAGACGCACTGGTGTATAAGATGCACCAAGATTTTGAAGAGGTAAGCAAGAAAAAAAAGTTTTTGCCCTCCCCAGCCCACAGGAGCACTCCGCAGGCCTCCCAAAGCCTCTGTGTGCCCTGTTTTTGTGAAAAACGGGCCCATTTTTGCACAAAACGGGACATGCGGGGCAGGGCTTCGGGAGGCCAAAAATGGCTGTATTCGGTATATAAGACGCACCAACATTTCCACCCTCTTTTAGGGGGAGAAAAAGTGTGTCTTATACTCCGAAAAGTACAGTAATTGGTAATAGTGTGAGATCCAGATATATTTCCCTAAATAAACCATCAGAATTTAGATGAATTTTTTGAGATTTGCCCAGCTGCTTATAGGATTTTATTTTTGTTTTTTTAATTTTTTTCCTTTTGGGATTTTTTTTCCTCCTCTCGTAGTTCAATATATGTTTTTTTCTTTTTGTTTCCTTCCCCATTTTTTGTACGAGTCATAGTAATATAGTGTTAGGCCCAAGCAATAGGTCACCACATGAAGAATTCAAGTTGACAACTTTATTGCAATTCTACCTTATAATACTGGAATCTCCCCAAATTGTTTGCCTTCCCTTGGGGAGTGACAGATAAGATTCCATAGAGCAATTTCTCCTAGTTATCTTCCCAACTCATGGGTAATAGAAGAAATGTAGAGATAAAAGGGGGAAGCAGGTCTTTTTATCCCAGCACAGAAAACATACACTTACTCCTAGTTGGAACTAGGAGGAAACAGTTCTTCAGCCCATGAAAATACCACGGCAGCATTACTGCAGAATTGCTGGATACAAAATTCCTCCCTCTCTTCCAATCTGAGATACTGCATCATCAAAGCTGTATGCATGAGGATGATGCCTAAACAGTACAGTACGGCACAATACAAAACCCTCCCCGTCTCTTCAACAAGTAGGTTCTCAGATGCTGGGTTCCAGCTGAACCTTTTTTCCTGCCATTTTCACCTCTGTATTCTGCTTTTGTTGCTATGGATGACAAGAAGAACCAAAGAGAAAAGAAGTAAGCAGAGAGAAGTGTGACAAATGGCTTCCTTGGTAACCATTCACCAATCCCATACATAAGATCAGAAAACTAGCAGCTCCAGATACATGAGACTTCTGCCAGTAACTTGCCTTAGAGAAAACAGTCTTTACCCCATTTCCCTGAATTTCAATGCACAGAGTTTCTATTGCCAAAGCAGAATGAGGTCCAAGTACTTGTGGAGAGTGAGGAAGACAACCTTGACTGAAATAAGTCAGATCTGTTATTGAAGCAGAAATCATGATTTAAGGTCAAAACAAGATGAAATTATAATTACAATTGATTCAGGCAGACACTTAATTCACATGTATGAGGAGGGATATGTAAGGCAAAATCTGATTTGAAAAATTGCTGTCAGCCACACTGTAGACCAAATCAAGAAATAAAAAAGTAAAATGACTTCTAATATTGGCAATAGTACTATGGTAGAATTTTGCTTTTTGTTGTTTTGGCTCAAAGCGAGGCTGGAATCCTAGCTTCTACAGCCACTTTATTTATTTTAAAGGAAATATCAACCTATTAACCTATGCTCGCTTGTATAATAGTAAAAATATGACAGTTCTCCACATCTTGACGTCTTTTTTCTCATATACATCTAAACTATTTATCAACACTGTATCTGGACTATGGAAATCTAGACAATAATTAGTTAACTGTTAGCTAAGAAACAGAAAACAAGCAATTCTTTGTTCTTGTCTAGTTGACGGATAATCCTTTGGCAAAAAAACTGGACAGAGCAGTTGATTTATACAAGCGCTATATTCTTTTTGGCGACAGGTGGCAACTTTTCCTGCAATTTATGACGTTGGATGAGATGGGAATTTCAACCAGGAAAACTGCTAAATATTTTACAGTGCCACACATACAGCTGGGCAGAATAGCAGCACAACTGAATTCCAGGCGTATTGTGGGGATGCTATGATTGTGGTTAATATGATCCCCTCATCAAGGTGGTTATTTTACGCTGTTCTGTGCAAACTCAGTCTGTAACGCTAAGATGTAACATTGCAGAGCAGTGATGAAAGCCAGTTGGTTAACTTTGGGTCAGTCATTCTCTCTCAGTCCACCCCACCTCACAAGGTGGTTGTTGTGGGAAAGTAGGAAAAGGAAGATGTGTTGGATATGTTCACCACCTTGAGTTATTTGTAAAATTCATAAAAGCAGGACACTAAACAAAGTTCTTTTTTGGTAGAGGATTACTATGTTGCCTTCAATGTAAGCATTACTCCTTAGCTTCATTTGTGTGTGTGTGGAATTACGATTAGCCATAAATTAAATATGCCCAATTAGAAAGGTGTATTTTATCTTAAAGGATGGTGGTTTCAACAAACAAAAATCTTGTTATACGTTGAGTTTAACACATTCTCACAGGGTTACGCCGAGATATCACCTCTCCAAAATTAGAAGATCCCGGCAGAATCAAACAGGGAGACAACGAGCAAAGATTTATTTATAGGGTTACCAATTCGAACTTCCAACGCAAGAGACTGACTTTTTAACCACCAAGATAACAATATAGAGCGGCAAAAGAGTCCTGACGCCTGGCGGCTTTCGAGAGTTGTCCCGCCACAAGATGACTGTCACGTGGTGTGCAGCGAGCCTGAAAGGAGTTCTTTCTTGATCGTGTGTTGAGATGAAGCGCGGGAGCTTAGCCAGCCCGTCCTGCTCAGGAGGCGGACAGCAGGTAGCGTAAGGTGCCGGCTTTACTCTCCCGCGAGATTCTCGATCCTACGCTCGAAATTAGCTTTTTCCCCTCAGTCAGGTGAAGACGGCAGGGGACAAACGATGTTTCGTAATGTTCTCCCCCCTCCATCCCCGTCCCATCAGCCACAATTTGGTGATGATAAAAATTGGCTCCTGGCCTCCAGAAACCGACTGTGAGGCGCTATTTCCCCCTTTTCAATTTCGATGCATCCAGAGGCGGCATCCTACAGGAATATGGATACAGGGTGGCTGAATTTTCACTACGCTCAAGGGTAGTTATTGACAGCACTGTGCGTTCTGCGAATTTAGTGAGCCGATGGTAATCGTTGACTCGCTGAGGCGCTTAAGGATTTTGTATTAAGTGATGTGTATTTTAAGGATATGGTCTTAAGCATGTATGCTTAGAAATATACTTTAAAAAGGAGCAAATAAAAATACCTAGTCTGGTATGTAAACTAACCTATTGCAGCATTTTAATACTAATAATAGACAGTTTTCTGAAATATAACTGTAATGAACCAGACATATTCTGGTAAATCTCAATTGTTTCACAGTTTTCTACATTCCTCACGTGAAAGATGAGCACTTAATGTGATTCTCAATCTTCTTGAAGTAGAAGGGGGAACAAGTTGCCTTGTATGAAAAACTAACTGCTTTTTCAGCATTGTATGTGGTATATGTCAATTTCTTATAAGATGAATGCTTTTTCCCAGCTAAAATAAACACGTACTGCTAACTTGCCTATGCAGAATTCATGCAAAGATATGTTAATTTCTCAATGTTCTTTTTCACTTAAATACTCACCTATCTGTTCTTTTATAAACCACAATTTAATACTGAAATATATAAATCCAAACAATATATGAAAACTATGGTTTAATATGGTCCAAAATGTAACAATAAAAAAGAGAAAGTTTTTTTGTTAAAGACATTTGTTGAAAAGCAGGGAGAAAAAAGGGGGAAATTGTTTTGTTCTGTTGCAGAAAACTGACGTAGAAGTTGAATTTGTTAAGGTCAAAAAGAGAGCTTTGGAGAGGTTGACAACTGAAGTAATGCAATTGCATGACATTCTACCCAAGATATTGAATAGTGGTATCTTAGAAAGCTTTCAGAAACAGGATGCCCTTGAAACAAGTAAGTTCTCCTATATTAACCGCAATTAATTCATAGAATAGTATTGAAAATTCTGTGAAAACAAGACAATTGTTAATATTGTTTGGTTGTATCCTACTTTCTGTTTTTTTAATATTCTGTATGCAAGACAGGAATATAGTAAAAATATTTAAATATAATACAAAAATTTGTAACTTACAAAAGGCCCTACTTTTTTTGTTCAAAAGAAATTAAGGTGCAAGAGTGAAGAATGTTAAGTAATATGAAATATTGGAATTACATTTTCCTTGCCTAATAATCTACTTCATACCGAGTTGAAAAATGGAAAAAATTGGAATGGAAAAAAGGCTGATACGAAGAGTATTAAAACATTCCTCCTGCTGCTTTGTTCCTTACCATAAGATCTTTTTATGACAGAAACTAAAATTCTAACTTTACAACTTGTACTACATTATGCTTTCCACTGGGAATTTGTGGAAGCAATACATGATACATAGTGGTAAGCAGTTAAAAGTTCAAATTAAAGAGGAACTGTAAAATTGCTTTTCCTTCCTTACACTTGATTATAACTGGTCTAATTACTTCAGGCTCAGTACTACTGTTTTTCACATTCTTGTGGTTTCTGAGCAAAAGAGAGGAGACATAATTGCTTGCTGCCTAATTGAGCCAAATATAATAGCAATAGCAATTGCACTTAGACTTATATACCACTTCATAATGCTTTACAGCACTCTCTAAGAGGTATATATTTATATTTATAAATCTCAGAAGGAAGGAAGGTTGAGTAAACCTTGAGCCATTCCTGGCAGTGGGCAGAATCAGCCTGCAATACTGCATTCTAACCACAGTGCCACCACGACTCTGAATTCATGTTATGGATTCAGACTGATAACAGTCTAGAACAGGGGTGTCAAACTCAAGACCTGGGGGCCAAATCCAGCCCGCAGGGTGCTTAGAGCTGGCCCACTTGGCCGCCCTGGAAACAGCAAAGGACCAGCCCGTTGTGCCTCTGCCAGGAAAAACGGAGCTCCGTTTTCACTTTAGAGGGTTGTAGGAGGCCATCCTGACCAAAAATGGGGCCTGGGGGGCTGTGCATGCCCCCCCGAGCTTGGTTTTTGCTGGCAGAGGGTTATCAAAACTAAAACTAAAAACAAAATGAGAATTGTTTCCCCTTTTGCATTTGACCATGCAAGAAGGGATAGGAAAGAAGAAAGAAAGAAAGAAAGAAAGACAAAGAAAAAGAAGAAAAGATGGGAAGAGAGCAAGGAAGGAGAAATAAGGAAACGTGAAGGAAGAAGAAAGAAAGAAGAGGAAGGAAAAAGAGAAGGAAGGAAGGAAGGAGATTATAATGACAGCTTAGTACTTAGCCACCACAGGTACTCCCGACACAAGTGATGTTGAGGTGGCCACGCCCACCCCAGTCACACACAGCCCGGCTCCCCGAGGTTAAACATAACCCTGATGAGGCCCTCAATGAAATCAAGTTTGACACTCCTGGTCTAGAACATGAGCTGGTCTATGATTATCCTGTTCTCACAGGACCTGTCAACATTATTTTCCTAATGTTACTTATATTTGAGAGCATATTAAAAAAAAACCTTTTTGTTTTCTTCCTCTTCCACCCCCTCCTTCAAGTGATTTGAAGATAATGAAAGGTTGAAAACCACAGAATCAGTGGTCTAGCTTCTGTTTGTTTACCAAATGTATATACTTAACAGAGTCCTGCTAAGGCATACTGAATAGATGACCTTATAGTCACCATTGGAAAACCTTTAAGAATGATCCATTAGTTTATCAGGTAGCCTGTTTCTCAGTCAAACAGCTTATACAAATTGAGTTCTTAATAAAGTTTAAGAAAAAGGTCTGTTTTTATAAGTTGAACCTATCAGTTTAAGTAGTACACACAAGAAAATAAAACTACTTTGTCCTATATACGACTAGTCTTCAAATATTTGAAGATGTCTAACATAATATCTGATAGTTGCAGTTTAAGTGGTGCTATTTGAATGACTTGATTTGATTTGCAATGTTTTGTTTGTGGTCCTCCATTTTTAGTTGTAGAAAAGAAAGGTAATGAACTGGAACAATTGAGAATGGATTGTGAACACTATAAAGCTCGCTTGGAAGCAGCGCAGGCAGACTGTGTGAGAGAAAGAAAGGTAAAGGAGGATTCCTATTCATTACCAAGTTTATATATTTAAAAAACTCTGTTAAATTTGCTGGGACTTATTAGAAATCATTATTATTTATTAAAATTACATCTTAGCTCTCCTACCAAAGCTTAATGTGCTTTTCGTTTTATCCATAAAGGAAAAGGTTTGTGGTCTTGAGAATGACTGGACCGAACCCAGCCAGTGAATTTTCATGGCTGATGATGGACTGGATCATAGATCTGCTTTGTCATAGACAATTGCTATACACTGGCTATTGGCAAATAAGGTTAAAAGTTCAGTCTTAACTAGACTTTTACTTTGCAATTCTGTATTTGTTTTCCTGAGAATACTACCTTTTAGAAATCAGTGGAATATATATATATCTTAATATACACAAACAGGCTAAAGTTATGTGAGACAATATATGCTAATATGTTGTTCCTAGGATTGCTTTTTTAATAAGATGAAACATGCTTATTGTTGTAAGATTATCATGACAACCAAATAAAGAATTTGTGTATGAGGGGACACTAGTATACAAAATTAACTGTACTAAATAAGTTCTTGAACTAGATATTTTTTCTAGCATGATTGTTCTATTCTCATAGAGAGTATGTAGAATTAAGATGCAAATCCTATGTATATGTATATCTAGCTAAGTCCGGCTGGACTCAAAGAGATGACATCTTCAGAATTTCACTGTTATGTTATTTCCACTTTCCACAAGATATTGCTGCCTATAGTTAAACAGTTTTTGCCAATCTAATGTCTTTGCACATGTTGGTATACAACTTTCCTCATTTCCAGGTTGCATGGCCAATAAGAAAACTGTTTAAAATATCAGATGTTGTCAGATGTTCTTGCATACTTACCCTTTGCATGTGAATCAAACAGAAAGTTTTAAACAATTCTTTAATGAATCAGCCAAAAATTCATTGTGATATCAGATACAAGACTGCCCATTTCTCTAGGAAGGTGTGCACTGATGAGCAGAGAACATTTCGTTGGTTTAAGTCATTTATAGAATACTGCATAAACTTGTTAACTCTTTGAGGTAGTGATGTATAAAACTGGAAAGAATTGCTGATGAACATATTGAAGTCTTCTCCATAAGTTAAGCAACGTCAGACACAGTATAGGTATATACATTTGAAGTAATCACAAACAATTTAATGCATTTCAGGTTTACATTGCCTTTCTTTAAAGATCATAAAAGATCAGAATTATAAGTCTTATTTTAGTCTATTGCCTTTGTTTTATTATTATATCCAAACTGAATATGATGTTTGATTTAGCCAAATGCCTCCTCTGTTTATGTATGGAGGTGGAAATATATTTTTATTATTTAAAAGTACAGGTAATTCTCAATTTACAGCATTCATTTAACAACTGTTCAAAGTTATGACAGTGCTATAAAAAGTTAGTTACAACTGGCCCTCACACATGCAACTGTCACAGCCCCCCTGGAGTCACATGATCAAAATCTGGGTGCTTGGCAACCAGCATGTATTTATAACAATTGCAGTGTCCTTGGGTCATGTGATTGCCATTTGCGACCTTCTCAGGAGGATTTCAACAAGCAGAGCCAATGGTGGTGGTGCGGGCTTGATTTGCATACCAACCATGGTAAAACAGATAAAATCGGGCACAATGACCATATCACTCAGGAATGGATGTTGTGATCCTTATTGTGGTTATAAGTTAAGGACTATCTGTTCTTACAGATGAAGATAATTAAACGGTTTCCTGTCTTTTGTCACCCAAGATTGTTGTTTCCTTGCCTAACTTCCTTTTCAGAAAGACTTAGATTGGATAAATTAGGGTTTCTAGATTTGGGCTGCAAAAGTCTAGATGACTATGAGATAATAGTGAAGATAACACTTTGCTGCCGTTTAGTAGGTGTCTGAAGTTTTACAATCCAGATCGGATAATCTGAAGCAAACAAAACATTGGGGAACACAAAAAGGTAGAAAAGAGCATTTAGTTCCTTCACCCATATCTCCTTTTTAGTTGAGAAAATTATATTTTCTGTTTTACATATAATACAATAAACTTGGTTACTATGGTCAGGTCTAACCTGCTTCTTATAATCTCTTTTTAACATCCAATATAAAGCATTTGAGTTTCTCAGCGGCTATACTTAAATAATTGTTATTTAAAATTTGCTAAGAGATTTTTTGCAATTTCTTGAGAAACATTAGAATTAACTAAATACTATAATTTGTACTACTGATCATCTCTTCATATTTTGATTTTTTTCAGGAAAAATTAAATATTCGACAACAGCTGAATGATGCAAAGCATCAATTATTACAACAAGCTGAATATTGTACAGAAATGGGTGCTGCAGTATGCACATTACTATGGAGTGTTTCTAATAATGAAGAAGCAGTTAAAAATATTCTAGGAAGTGTAAGTTTAGCCACTCTGGGGATATTAAATCATTTAGTCACTTAGATTATACCATTATCAGCCTTGCTAAAATCCTTTTTTTTTTTTGCTTTGATTTATATGCCGCCCTTCTCCGGAGACTCAGGGCGGCTTACAATGCGTTAAGC
>JANHZT010005028.1:62304-73143 GCA_032468215.1 Stegonotus admiraltiensis
ATCACCCACGCGGCCACATTCTGGACCAGTTGGAGCCTCCGGGTGCTCTTCAAGGGGAGCCCCATGTAGAGAGCATTTGTGGCCATGAGCAAGCAGAAGTGGGCCAGTGGCCACATGGGCTCCTGCTGCACGTGGCTGCTGGTGCTGCCTGTTGCACACAAGGCAGGTGTTGGGGCATGGGTGACCTGACTGTGTGGGCCCTGACGTAAGCTGGTGTGGGGTGCATGGGGCACTGGCATGCTGCATGGCCTCCTGCCCCACTGTTAGCAAGCAGAAATGGGCTTCCTCTATTTGGAAAAAAAATAAGATACCCCCCCCCCCTGAAAAAAGCCCTAGTGCTTATTTTGAGGCCCAAAAGAAAATAAGACCTGGTCGGGGAAACACAGGTAATTAATTAACTTCATTAATACATTAATTTGCACACTATAAATTTGTAGGTAGATAAAAGACTTTGGGGGAAAAGAATCATATGCCATATCTGGAGTTCCAAAATGCAGGAATCTGCTTATCCAAAATTTATCAGGTTCCCTGCTTATAAATAAAAAAAACAGGTAGTTGTATTGGCTTTGCCCCACTTTCCAAACCATGCAGTTCTAGAAAACTGCAGGCTTCTACTATGCTACCTGCCAAGCCAGTGGAGGATTTAAGCGGAGAACTGACTGATTCTGCTTGTAATAAGTCTCCATATAGTTGGTGCCTTCTAAATCTCTGGGCCTTTACATCATTATTCAACTCCTTATTTCCAGGCCAGCTGGTAACCCAGTGGCCATCATAATGAATCATTCTGCTAAGTATGTGGAGGGGGAAGGGAAGGGTGAACGCATCATTTCAAAATATGCAGAGTGAAATTTTGCCCCTTGGTATTTCTGAGTATACAAGAGCAGTGCACATTTATTTTTAGACTTTTGTCTTTTTCTGCAAATGCTGCTGTCCATTAGAAGAGTTCATCCTGAAAGCCATATATTAATGTTCATTTCTTTATATGAATTACAAATGCAGATATTTCTAAAAGTTTCTTTTAATTCTTTTTCAAGATGCACATTGCATGTAAAAATAAAACCTAGTTTGGGAAGTGTTTTACCAAATTATCTTTATTGAGATCTTGATGCTATGATCTCTTTTGGTGCCCACTTCCATTTGGAATCCATATGAATTTGCATCTTTGAATAAACTGAGTCACTTTCAATAAACTGAGGGGGAAAAAGTAAAGTTTGAATTTCAAATACTTTTGCTGAAAAGAGGATGGTTTGGAGATTAAGATTACTTGAATGATTAATTTGCAGATTAAGAATTGTTAATGAAGATGAACTGGATCAAACAAAATTAGGTTGATGAAAACATTAGTATGCATTTTCACAAAATTAGGACTAAAGAACATACTGATTTGCATAAAATGTACATGTTTATATACACAAATAGTGGCAAATTTAGAACTAATTAGTATTATTTAATTATATGTCATTATAATGGGAAAAGTTGTGAACAAGTGAATAATGTATCTGCTTTAAACTGCTTGGTCCCTTCTCTGTTGATGAGTGGCTTTAAACTTCTCTTTATTTTATATGGATTTGGTCAAAATGAATAACATTTCAGGTAGAACATATAGCTCTTCAAAGAGGATAAACTAGAGGTAAGTGGTCATCCCACCAATAGAACAGAGTTTCCATGTTGGCTGGAGATTCCTGGGAATTAGAAGTCCTCACACCTTAAAGTTGCTGTGGTTGAGAATGTTGCAGTAGATTGTTTTAAAGACAAAAGAGTTTGTTGTCCTCTAGGCCAATTTGAGTTCCCAGTTCATTTTTTTATATGCACATCCTGTGAGGATATTTGGCACTTTCAGATCAACTTAAATTGGCTTCCTTAGGTCTAACTAATAGTTTTTGCTTAATGACCAGTCATTTGTTATGATGGAACTTTTGACATACTCCCCAAATGATACTTATGACCTAGTTCTGGAGTTCTGATAACTGTAACCACCCCCCTGCCAATCACATGACTGCATTTTGGATGCTTGGCAAACAAATCACCTATAGGCTGGTTGCAGCATTCTGCATTGATATCACCGTGATTTACAACTTTTTTTGCCAGTTTACAGCCTTTTTGGCTAGTTTCTGGCAAAATGCAGCTATAGGAATATAAGGATTCATTTAATGATCATTATTTTTGTTTAACGATGCCATGTTTGCATGATTACCACAGTATTTTGTTTACCAACCACCCAAAAAAATTGTAAAATCAGGTCAGTCACATGAGTGCCTTGACCTATGACTTGATGGAATCAATGCAAATTTCTTTTGCTAATTTTCCTTCTTTCTCAGCTTTTTCTAAGCACTTGATTAGAGGGTGATAAAAACTTATTCAACATATCTAGAGGACATCAATATGGAAGTGTTTGTTCTAGATTATGCTCGCACAACGTGATTTGAAAACAAAACACAATCACATTGGGCAATACTATTTGCACATTGAAAACTTTTCATAATATGCATATGAAATATATTGATTTGCAACAACTAACAGCAGAACTAGATGCTACATTTGATATTGTGCCCAGATGTGTTTTGATAGTACGTCACTGGATGGTAATTGTTTGTGAGGAGATCTAATCCAGATTGAGTCTGTAGTCTTGAGGAAAAAAGCTTTATTCTTTAACTTTTTGCCTCTTTCACAATTGAAATTGGCTCTACAGATACACTTTTCCCAATACTATAGAGGATTTGAAAGAGGATCACTCATGCATTTAAATCTTTAAGGTCCTTGCATATCACTTTCAATGCAGTTGCATCTTGAGGCAGTTTACAGTGAAACTAGTAAAAATGAATATTGCTTTAATAGAATAGGACAAAACAATATAAAATAGATGAATTTAAATGGTGGGGTGAGAAATGAAAAAATAAAGTAAAGCAACTCATCCAGAACACTTATACATGGAAGATGGGAATGAAGAGACTGAGTGTCCCTTCTCAGATATTAATAAGATGTATTCATGGACACCGGAGAGGTTTCATGGAGAATTCTAAACAGCTGGGAAGACTTAATTGTGAGGAATCACAAAATTATACAATTTTAAGGCAAACGAAATAGAATCTCTGATACCTAAGTGATCAGTCAGGTCTATAATAGGAAAGGTGTATGTCAAAAATAGACAAACGAAAAACAATATTGACAGTAAATTGGCAGCCAATAGTCAGTTGCTAGTATGTGACATGGTCATGTGCCTCCTTTAGCAATCCGCTCACTCTGACCTGCACTAGTTGCTGCTTCCAGACCAAATGCAAGATTAATTTCACATAAAGCACATTGCAGTAGTTGTAATCTGTGGGGAACCATGGTAGCTAGATTGTCCTTGTTCAAGAAAAGGTGCCATTCATGTGACAACTCTGCTGGCAACAAACTATCCTAAGCAGAAAGGCTATTTAAGTTTTCAATGCTAGTGATAATCAGCATTCCCTGACTACATATTTGTTCTTTCTCAGAGACAACAGTTTCATTTAGAACAAATAGACTACCCAATTCCCAAATTCAGAAAACCTGTCCACAAGGGATGTGATTCAGTCTCAGTTTATTGGTCCTTTTCCACACCATTGCTACATCCAGACACTGCAAAGTGTCCTTTAAGTCTTAAAATTATTGAGAAATAGAGCTGAGTATCATAAATGTCTTCATGTAGGTGATAATTAGCACAGAGGATTATAATAAATAATGGTTTGTGGCAGCCGATAACATAAATACTGAGGAGCAGAGGTCCACTCACCCAAGTCTACTTAATGAGCTTTTCTTGCAAATAGCAAAACAACTCAAGCACAATGTTTCCAAATCCCAACTCACAGAAAGTGAGAATATCACTGTCTACATTATTGCTACTAAGAGATCAAGCAGGATTAATAGAATTGCATTTCCTGTATTTTTCCCATGCAAGTCATCAGGAAGATTCAGCCCCAATATTCCAATACCCAATTGCTGCAGCTGTACAATAGCATGCACTGATACTCTTTGAGTAGGGGGTATTTGGCATAATAATCCTGTGGTTCTTACCGACTTATCAATGTCCTACATATCATCTATATTTTTTTGTTCATAGTCTTCCAGTCTTCTGCTTGTGGCTTCCAGAAAATATCAGCTTAATAATTTAACCACAGGTTGATTCATATCTGTATGGCTGTCCTATGTAATAATCCACAGAATTGCAAGTGATAGCTTTCAGCAAGAACTTTCTGGATTTATTCTGCCCATGCAGACTATCCACTGGAACCTCCTGAACTAGAAGAAGCATACAGTTATAAAAATTTGCCAAGGCATTGGGTATCTTATACCCTATTGTTTTTCTTCAATCCTACTTGCTTTTCAGTGTAACATTCTTAGTTCCTAGTCTACCCCAGATTGCTGTCCATGCCCCAACATAACACTGATGTTTGTTGTTCTATCTGCTCTGGAAGCTGTTTTATAGAACAAACCAGAAGCAGAAACTGCTGTTTGATTGTCTTTCAATGAGTCATAGTGACCATAGTTTGTCAAATACATTTTGATCACTAAGCCTCAAACCAAAGAAGGCCACAGACTTTTCATTCAATAATTGTTCACAATTCTAAATATTATTGCAGAATATTTAATTTCATACACCCAGGTCCTAATAAAATAAGATATGTTTATTAGTTGTGGCTAATGAATATAGAAATAAAAGTCTTCGAGTTTTTAATGATATTTATGAATTGTGTGAATTGGATATATGTACTGATTCCACAATTCCTGCTCTCTGGAGTGTGGCTCAATAATAGCTGAACAGAAAACGAATTTAGGATTAGCTGACAATGAGAAGCAACTTATCAATAGTCAATCCTGTCTAAATGAGTAGTTAACAAAGTGGAAATGCATATATTGAATTATATTTAATAGCACTAAAGTATAAGCTTCAAAATCAAATAGGTCACTGGCCTGATAAACAAAAAAGTGTTCTAGTATAATTAGAATATATAATCAGTCCTGTGGTGTAACAAGGTATGTTTGAAAAAAACATGAAAACAAAAATGGGTAAGCTGTCGTCCTCCTGTCATTGAGCTCTTCATACATTTTACCTAACAATTCCCATGTTTCTCTGGGGACTATAAAATGATGCTTTTGAGAGTATTTGCTATCTCTTCATTAGAATCCTGACAGGTCTGTTTAGTGTCCTAGACTGTGTTTGTTAGTCTGTTGTTTCAGAGAAGAAACTCCTGTATGTGAAGTGAGGACCAAAAAACTAGAAGAAAAGACAAAGCAACAGGGAGCTGAAAGTTAAAAGAGATGATGGTGCAGATATGTTAATAAAAAGCTTCCTTGGTGTTTGGAGCAGTTATAAGTGTCAGCAGGATTTTAGAGTTTCCAGTTTGAGTCATGGTTGATAAAAGATGTTTCCTTGAACAAGCAGAGATGACAACAGCTGTGAAGAACAGACTGATGAGCTCCAGCCCTGCAATTCTTCCCACAGAAGCAGCAATTGGGAGATCGCCCATCAGTACTCTGAACGGCAGCAGTTCACAAGATCATAAAACAGTAATGTCAGATGAATTTGAGCATAAAGAGGTGATAGAAATCATTTTTGCTCCCAGCAGTGGCAGAACCTTTCATAAGGACACCAAGTCAGTCAAACTCACTTTCTAATCACATTTGGAAATGTTCCACTTTATAGATAATAAGAGATTTTCAAACTGGTGAACTCAGTGTGACAACTGGTGAATGTTGCCTTTTCAGAGTTTAAAAAATTAAATAGACTTACCGGTAATTTAAAGTAATTGGCAAAAAGCATTAAAAAGTGGCTTTTGATTTAAGAGAATGTTAAATAGATTGGGAGGCCAGAGAGATTTGGAATATTGGTTAATTTTGCTAATGATTTTAAAGCAAATATATAATCAAATAATATACTCATAGGAACGGACTGAAGCGGAACTAATCCCCTATTAGCAACTCAGACTTGACAAAGGTTCCAAATGGACACTAGAGGGAACTAAAGGACCAGGCAGAAAAGAGTTAAATGGCTAAACTATGCTTTCTTATTTTAAAGAGCTTTTTGTAACTAAACATGGACTGAAATGTGAATAAATAATGATTCAGAAAGGACACAAATTTAAATTGATAAACATTTAGAGGATGATGTGAAAAACTAAAAATATTTTAACTGACATAGACATAGAGTTTGAAGCCAACAAAATTGAGATTAGAAAAATGGTAATACAGGATAAATCAAGAAAAGAATTTGGACAGAACAGCTACAACAAGAAATTCTGAATGATGCCTTTTTATAGGATTTACAAAGTACATTGCTGAAAGCTTTGAGAACTCCTTTTAAATGCCAGAGAATGAGGAAAGATCAAATCCTGTGATGCCGTAAGAATGATTAAAAGGCCAAGCCAAGCAAAAAGAATATAAAGTTGGACTATTTGACCAGGGATAAACTGTTTGATATTTCTGGGAATTCCTAGTGAACTTTTCACTAAATTAGGATTAAAAAGATTATGATTTCTGGATTGCATATAGATAATGGGGAGAAGAGCTTTTTTATTTGTAACTTTAAAAGTTGGTTAGTATAAGTATATTAGCTTACGTTCAATATGATGAAGACTGGAAGCCATTTCTTTTATTATTGTCGTTGTTGCCTTTTTCTTTTTTCTTTTCTTTACTTTTTTAGCCTTGATCTTTTTTTAGTTTTCTGAACTTTTTCTTTTTTCTTCTAGTTTAGTTTGCATTAGTATCTATGTTTATTAAAAACTTCAACAACATTATTAACTAAAAAAGTCTGAGTAGCACTTTAGAAGCAATAGCATAATTTCCTATCCATTAATGCTGCACAAAATAAAAATATATTTCCATATACTTGGTGGAAAGATTTCAACATTTCCTATTTGGGGAATACAAAGAATAAGGCATTTGCAGCTTACAGGAAGTCAAAGGTTTTTGTTTCCTGCCAAAGTAGAAGAAAAAGAAGTGGCAGCGGGGGAAGGGGGAGAAAAAAAGCAAACCAAAAGCAAACCAAAGGAATAAATGTTTCCAAATGCTGGCCTCACATGCATGCACTTTCTTTGGCATCTTCCCACAGAGTGGGAATCTTCTATATCCCCAAATTATTTGTGTGTTTTGCTACTTATACAGTTGGTCATTAAGAAATATGTGCAATATTGCAAGCTGAAGCTATCAAATCACTTCCCATTCCCTAGGGACTGCACAACTTTCTCTTAACTCACATCTTTAATGCACCAGGGCTCCATAATCAGAAAAAGAAAATGCATTTATTTTGAAAGCAAATGTGATTTGTCATAAAAACCTGGGATAAGCATCGGGATATAGGATGGAGGTGAGCTGGCTTCTCTTCTGTTCTGGTTCCTTTCATATTTGCTTATTCAAATAAGAAATGTTCATGAATTTAGTTCTGTTGCTGTAGAAATAGTGCATTTACGGAGAGAAAAGGCAGGTATTATTATCAAACTCAGGATACTACCTCAATTTTTTAATTTTTTTTAAAAAAATGCTCCACATCTAGAGAAAACAGCTGCATCATCTCCCTTGCCCAACAATGTTAGTATAGTCTGTAGTGGAATCACAAGGACACAGAATTCATATGAGAGCAAGGCAAAAGCAAGTGGAGCTACCCTAAATTTTAAAACAATCTTTCAAAAGCCAGATGGCATCATCCAGACCCAAGTGAGGTATCAGTATTTAGCACATCTGGGTGACAGGAATCCCAAATTGTGTAAAAATAGAGAAAACATTCAGAAAATATCTCAGAAAGAGAGGACCTTTCAAACAAGCTTGAAAAGGATTGTGGCTCTATTGAATGGGCAGGAGTCATTTCTCAGTAATTTCATTCATGATGTTCCATTTTTAGCAGTGTTTCTAAACTGGTAATATAAGTGTAAATGTGCAATAGAAAAACCCTTGCGCAGAATAAATAAAAGCATATGTGGGATAGGACTAAGTCAGGGGTGTCAAACTCATGCCGTCATGGCGGTGTCACATAACGTATCGGGACTTTTTTCCCCTTTGCTAAACTGGGTGTGGCCAGCGCGTGACGCATCCGTCCCGTGGGCTGGGAGTTTGACAGCCCTGGACTAAGTCGTCATTTTGCAGTACCTTACACAGCATTTGGCTTTCTACACATAAATACATGCAACTACTCATTCCCAAAGTGCCCCTATTGTTTGTACCATGTGGATGTGGAAAGCAATGTATTAAAATAATGTTGGAACTATATTTTAAATTTTATAATTGTAATTTAAGTTCAAAATTACAGTGTCTTAGATTTTGTTTTTGCTATCATGTGATCACTGGAAGTGGCCTTTGGGGCCATATAATCCAATTCTCTGCTAAGTGCAAGAATTCAAATTTAGGTATATCCCATAGATGCTGTCTAGAACAGTGTTTCTCAGCCTTAGCCACTTGAAAGATATGCAGATTTCAACTCCCAAAATTACCCAGCCAGCTAAAATTCTGGGAGTTAAATGTCCATACTGTACATCTTCAAGTGGCGAAGGTTGAGAAAGATTGCTCTAGAGCAGGGATCTCCAAACTTGGCAACTTTAAGACTTGTGGAACCGGGCCGAACCGGGAGGAACCCACCACTACACCAAGCCATAAAGGTTGAGGACCACTGATACACACATCCAATTGATCATTTTGTATCTGTCTTATGTCTGTATCTCTATATTTGTTATCTTCTAATTTGTATTTAAACTGGAAGTATGATTTCACATTTTTATAGAAAGCATGTAAAGTTGACCTGTGACTGTCCACTTCTCCAGTTCCTGTTCCCTGTAGACAGACCTAAGTACTAGATTCCAGCTTGTTCCTAATCTGCCTTGAATATGTTATATGAATGTCTGACATCCTAAATAGAATATTTCCTTGCTTACAGAATGATAGTTTTAAAGGCATTATTATAGGATCCAAATTTGAGCCAAAAGATTATTAGATGACACCATATAATAATTATATCACAAGGAAGAACTTGTGTTAACTGAAGATATGAGAGAGATGATGCAGTTCAGTCACCGTCACGTTCAGAAAACAGGACCCAACTTTTGCTGCAATTTAGTAGCAGACTGAATAGTAGGGAAATAAGACAGAGAACTTTCCAGTGTGTTGGTGAAATATAATTTTTCCTATCCAGGTTTTCCACATAGTTAGGTTAAAAGCAATAAAAATAAGCAAACTGATTGTAAATTTATGGCTCTGAATGATACTGCATTGTTACCTTTTCCCCTGGGTAGAGTCTTCATTGTGGGGTTGTAATGTATAGGATGGGAAAGATGGATTGATTCTTATATCATCCAGTTTTGTAGTGGGCTATGTGGCTGCTGCTGTTTTGGCTCATTCAAGTTTTGAATTCTGTTTTTGCCTTCTGCTATTAGGTACTATAAGTGTTATGATAAAAAACAGGCACCAATATTTTCCAAACCATTAATTTTTTGGTCTAATCCCTTCACAAGAGCAGATCTTTGTTCTTCCCTAATAACGAATAGATACCTAACTTACTAAATCTATAAGAAACATATTGAATATAAACATGGGTCCTTCCCATAGTCTTCTCCAGACTAAATGCACCAATATTCACAGGGTTTCTTTTTCATACCACTGGCCATCCTGTGAGTGGTGTTGTAGTTGCCTTTAACTTTAGCACTTGGAGCATGGTTAAGGACTTCAAATGAAACCCAAAGTGTTATGTCCAGATTTTTCTGCTGGGAATACACAGAGAACAAAGAAGTGTTCAAAACTCTGGATAAATTGTTTCCCTTGGATTTAAGTGAGGCATTTTTCATTTTTTTTAATGAGCTCAAGTAGTCCTAGTAGAGAATGTGCTGATCTCACTATTCAAATTGCAGAATGACATTTACAGCACAGGCTGCGTACTGCTGATATGTTACTTTCAATGGTAGAGAACTGGATCTCACAGAGAGGGCATTAGAAAGATACACAAATCAGAGAGATACACAGCACATTTAATTATTACCATAAATCACATTGTATCAAAGAGTTATCTTCAATCTGCCCTTGTCTCCAGTACCAAGTAATCTTAGGCTGGAGAATACAGTATACAAAAAAGTGTGGTTATGGATTCTTAGAAGTGTTGTTATTATTATATTGCTGCTGTTTTTATCCATGGTTGTATTCATATGCAACAGTATTGTTTTCTCTGAACAAGGTGATTTCTTTCATTATTCTAATCTTTCATTCTTCTGTTGACTTATTTAAAGAATCAAGAAGTTGAGAAGGGCTACTGAATCATCCCTGAAAGCATTCCTCTTTGCTGGTTTATATTTCTTTTGTTTCCTAATCTATAATGAAGAGTTGGCTGAGAATTCTCTAATGAATTTGCAGATTTTTTAAACTCAAAGATACAATGAAAACATAATAAATTCTGGGGTAAAGTTGATGATGAAGACAAAATAATAGGCAATAGCCAGAGAATAAAAAATCCTGTTTCATTTGTTCTTCCATCTGTAATTTAATCAACAGAAAGAGGGAATTGCATATTTCTGTACAATACTATGAGTCAAAGTTCAGCACTGTTCCACCATTGATTCCAAAACAGTGAGAGTGTATAGATCAGGGGTCATATTTTCAGAGAATTGCATGGGGAAAACAGTGAAAGCAAAGCATAAAATGTCATCATGCTCTAAATCCTATGGAGACACCTGAATCAGAATGACCAAGCATAATTTAGCAACTTTTTTTCATTTTTTAAAAAAGATTGTCTCTTATCAATTTGGGTGTCCTCCTGGATACACGGCTGTCTTTGGAAGGGCATCTGACGGCCGTGGCCAGGGGGGCTTTTTGTCAGGTTCGCCTGATACGCCAATTGCGTCCCTTTCT
>JANHZT010005031.1:109533-120691 GCA_032468215.1 Stegonotus admiraltiensis
CTATTCTATTCTATTCTATTCTATTCTATTCTATTCTATTCTATTCTATTCTATTCTATTCTATTCTATTCATGATTGCTATGACAAAAGACTTTTAACAATCTAATAAAAGAAGGAAAATAATGAGAATTTTTCCTTGTCTAGAAACAAAGATTTTCACATATCAAAATGAATGACAAAATTTCTATGGTTATAAAGTCGAGATTCTCTAGTTGATACAAATTTCTGGTGAATGTATGAACATGTCTAGGAATGTAGAACTCTTTGGATCCAAAACCTGAAAAAAAAGTGCTTCAGAGTGAATGTGCATGCATCTCTTAGCACATCCTTAAAGGAGTTGTGGCTTTTCCTGGGCTTTAAAGAGTCATCAAGAGGTGTGGCATTACCTTTTTTAAAAAACCTTCCAACTGAAAGCACTTCAACACTTCTAGACAAATCTGTGTAGTTTTCTTGAGACTGACGTAGAGTTTGCTATTGTCTTCTAGTGATTTTCTTTTTAATGGCTCAATCTAATCTATAGCCCCAGACTTATATTCTCTGGGGTCTCTAACAATACACTCTGACCTTGTGTTGTTTTTATGAGAATAGAGAAAGTTATGTGCTTGCTGCCTCCTACTGACTGTGCTAAATGGGATTTCCACAACAGAAAAATAATTTAATTTCAAAGGCTGATAAAAGGGAGAACCACCACTCGCATCTAAGTATGATAGCTGTTGCTTAGATACAGAGTCACTGTGTGCTTCTGAATAACAATTGTTGGAGGAAAAATCTGGAGGGGAAGACTGTTGTATTTTGGCTCTTTTTCCAGATTTCCTAGAATCAACTGATTGGCCATAATTGGTTACAGGATATTGGGCTCCTTCGACATGGTATATGTAGTAGCAGGACATTTGTCTGGTTGTAAGTAAACATGAGACCACCTGGAATTCCAGTACTATTGGCAATTAGAAGTGGGGGGGAGGGGCACAGGGCAGTAGCAAACTCCTAACGCTTCCAAGCTTTACATAAATACAAGTTGCATAAAGTTCTGTGTGGGTATGAAAAAGAGAAGCAAAATCTATGAGTAGCGCTTTGAAAGCAATAGAATGAAATCCATATTAGAAGCTGCCGAAGAACAATTTTAATACTGTGTAGTGAGGAGGAAAAATCCCATCTGTTCTTTGACCTTGCTTGTGATTGTAGCTAGCCGAACAATGCTAATACCCCAAAAGTCTCCAGGTTTTTTTCCACTGTTCCATTTATTTAGCATTTATAGTAAGACATTATTCAGAATTATTAATATGCATCCAAGGAATTAACTTTGTTTGCTCATGGATAAACAAAGAAAGTAAAGTAGATTTTGGGGTGGGTGTGGGTTTTCTGGTTTTTTTATTTATTTATTTATTTAAATAGAATCATCGAGTTGAGAGAGTTCATTTAGAGAGTTCAATAACTAAATTCATTTAGTTATGAATTTCAGTTCAGAAATGGAAATTATCCCAGGTGGGTGGCTATCTAACCTGCATCTGCCTACAATCATCTCTCTTTAGATAGCTGACCACACTGTCAAAGTATTCTTAGTCTTAATATATAATTTAACTTCCTCTGTTTTAAATAAGAACTAACAGACTGCAACATTTTGTCCTCCAAAGTGCTATCATATCCCTCCTCAGTCATCTTTCATGAATGCTGAAATGTTAAAAATATTCTTCTCCTTCAAATTCTCTTCAAATGTAATCCCTTGATCATTGTTGTTACTTGTCTCTGAAGTTGTTTCAACTTTTTATGAGTACAGGTAATCCTCAATTTATGAACTTTATTTTTGGCAAAGACCACCCGTTTGGGAGAATGGGTTTGCCCTTAACAGCATTTCCTTATCAACCACAAATTTCCTTAATGACCACTGTGATTTGCTTCACAAACATTGCAAAAAATGTTGGGTGTCTTGACTTATGAGCAGAAATCCAGTCCAATTTGCAGTCGTAAGTAAAGGACTACCACTATACTTTTAACCCAGTCTTAAAGAGGAATCTGATCAGAGGTGAATGGAGTGGAACTATTATTCTCTATTATTTGGAAATGTATGCTGTCTAAAATTGCATTTGCTGTCTTCATAACAGCATGCATTGCTGATTCAGAAGCAGTTACAACTACAACACCAAAATCTTTTCTCACAAGTGCTGTTACCAAGCTAGTATCTCCCCTCCTATATTTGTCCATTTGGTGTATATTTTCTGAGTTAAGAACTTTGCATTTATCTCTGTTAAATCCCATTCTGTTGCATTCTACCCATTTCTACAATTATCACTATTGTTTTGAATTTTAGTTCTGTATTCTAGCTGTCCCAGTTTTGTATAATATATAAATTTGATAGGCATTTTTATCTCTTCACTCAAATCCTTAATGAAATATTAAGGGCCACGTTTGATCTTTATGACATACCACTTGATATCACAGTCCAATTTGTTTCAAAAACATGGATGAGCATTTCTTGATTATCATTTTCTAGATCTAGGTATATATGTACTTAATTATTACACTGTCTAACCCACACTTAAGTAACATGTTGTGAGATACTCTTATTAATTGCTTTGGTCATGTTATGTTTATAACAATCTATTAAGGAATTTACCTAATCAACAAAAATGTTTCATTGTTGAGAAATAAGTGCTAGTTTCTAACAATTTTGGTTTTTTTTTAAAGGATACCTACCTCTTTATGGTTTATTTTAGGATTTCTACAGGTATTGACATCAGAACAATTGTTCTAGATCTTGCTGGATTTTCCTTTCCCCCCCTTTTTTGAAAGTAGTAGTGAATAGTTAGGGATCAAAAGGTGCTTTATTTTTCTGTAGGATTTCTGAAACATCATACTTGAATTCAGAAAGACAGACATGTAGATCCCTAAATAAAACAGGATGTAATTAATTTCTTCCTAGACATTTATTTGGAAACAGCTAAACACAAGTGGATTTGAGTAGGACTGCCTTTTCTTTGTTAACTTAACAACATTTTACCTTCACTGGGCAGCTGCTCTATTGATTCTTTTTCCTTTGATTTTGAGCATATATAAAGAAGCTATTTTTTGTGTTATTTTTAGTACCTTTTTACCTTTTACCCTAAACTCAGTTAATTCTGAGCTTTTGATTTCCTATATGTAGTTTATAGCTGTGCCCGCTGTATAGTTCTGAGTCAGTTGTACTTTTCCTTCTTTTATGATGTGGATCTCTTTCCAGGTAGATTTTTAAATGAATACCCTAATCTGGCTTTTTCCTTGTGTTAATTTCATTCTAATATCAATATAACCGTTCAGAGTTCTGCCTTTAGACCATCAGACTTTATTTCTATGTTCTTTATCAACTTTTAATTTCTGTCATTAGTTTTTCCAGTGTAGGTAATCTCATTCAAAATGTGTTTTGAAAAACCCTTTTGCGATCTAACTTATTTGAATGTGTATAAATGTTATAATTGTCTATAATGCTTCTTTTGACTGAAAAGGTAATATAAACAGCAAGTTGATGCCTCAGATGGTTCTTTTCCAGCCCCTTCAAAACCTTGCTACAATTGTTACTGATTTGTTACAATTATCAAACTCTGTCCTAACATCATAATCCTTAATGTAACAGAAGAGGCAAATGATTAAAAGTTGTGGAGTAATCATCTTCACTGTAGCTTATAAATTTCTTTCAAGTGTATGTTCCTCATCAGCCCAGAAAACATGAGCATTTTCAGCCAATATTGCACAAATTTTACCAACTTACCATTTTTAAAGCAGTGAATGTGGATGGCGTTTTTTACCAGATTGCAAAGTTTTGGAATAACTAGCTTTTATAAACGAGGGGGAATTCATATCCCCAGTTCCATATGCCGTTTTGCATAACTAGGATCACTTTAACAGAAACTTGATTGATTTACAAACGAATGGTATGTATAAATAGAAAAGAATATTTGTAGTTCAAGGTTGAATTGTGGGGTCCTTGAGCAATCTAAGCTCAGCACTGATGATATTACTGAGCTGGGTAATGAAATGTCTGCAAGAAAGCAACAAGTTCAGAGAGCACCAAGGATCCCATGGGATACACTTGTATTCAGAAACAGTGCCCATTGAATTCATTGACCCTGGTAAGTAGGTATAGGATTGCAATACAGTAACTTGGTTCTTTAACTACGTTTAGTTTTGTAGTGTGATTTAGCTGTTAGGGTTTAATAAAGAATTCAGTATTTTTTCCCATTTAAGAAAACACCTCTAATTATTTTCAGAGTTAAGAGTATTAAAAAAACCTTCAACCAGAATTTCATATTGTTGAACTTCCTTTGTGAATTACTGTTGTATATTTAAGTATTGCACTCCAGAAGCAGTGTATAGGATTTCATTGTAAAAATTAATTGTATGTAATATGATGGTTTTCTATTTTGTATAAGCTTATCTTGTTGCTAAAATATATCTTCTTTCTGTTTTTCTTTACAATAGGGCAATAAATGTGTTCATAAGTGCCAACCGACTAATTCATCAAACTAACTTGATACTCCAGACCTTCAAAACTGTGGCCTGAAAAAAAAAACTCTATATGTTGAGAGCTGTACTTTTCAATGACGGATAGGATACCTTTATATGTAAACTTTAAAGTTTTGACTGTGTAAATTATCAATCCCAATTGAAGGGACTTAATGCAGGATTTTGAATGGGATTTATTGCCATCTTACACCATATTTTTGTAAAAACATAGCTTAATCATAATCACACAATGAAGATTTTGCATCACTTTTTTGCTATTATCATTCTTTTCAGAATTATAAGCCAAAAGAATTTACGCCTTAATGTGTCATTATGTAACATTCCTTATAAGAACTGTAAATATTTGGTGTTCTGTTTCTGACATTTTAACTTGAAAGCGAAAAACTGCAACAGAATTATGTATTTAACAATATTGGTGGCAAATATTCAATAAATAGTTTACATCTGTTTATCTCTATAATTTTATCCCATAATGGTGTCCTTGAAACTGAAATCAGCAGGAGATGTACATATGTCTTCAGAGTTCATACAAAGAATGATGTCATTTTAAGAAGATTGAATCTTAGACAGCATCTTCAAAGTTTCCTGCACAGAAATTCACTCTTAACTACTGAGTCTTTCCCTCAAAGCTTGATTTTTTTTTTCAAATTATTTTTAGAGTAAATTATTATATTACCAAAGACCTCATCATTAACACTGGCGTGAACTGCAGGATCCCTTTGGGGAGTGATAGTAGGTGTGCAGTTGTCAATAGATAGTTTTATATATATGAACTTATGCAGCATCACTGTTAGTAAATTTGATACCCTGTTTCCCCCAAAATAAGACATCCCCTGATAATAAGGCCAATCGGGCTTTTGAGCTCATGGCAATAAGGCCAAGTGCTTATTTCAGGGTTCAAAAAAATACAAGACAGGGTCTTATTTTCAGGGAAACACGGTACCTAGTGCCAGGGTATGGGGTATGTTTGTTTCGCCTATACAACCTGTGAAAATTATTCCGAATTGGGAGAGAGTGATTTATTAAGAAGTATATTTCTGAGCTATTCACAATCAGCAAAGCCTCCATTAGATAATATGACCTTGGTGTACTAATTTAGCTACACTGAAAATTAAGAAATTACTTTTGTTGACGTAAATATTCTGGTGGGAATATCTCTAGCATTTGGCAGTGTAACAGAAGCAAAATTGAGTTTGCGCAAAGGAGTTTGGCATTTAATTTCGATAACAAAAACCAATGAAGGAAAGAGAGGTGAAGATAACATGCAGGCTACCTGTATCACTGTGCTAGAAATTATATTTAATAAAGTATTGCAGTTATATGAATGCAAGAGATCAAGTCTACTCATTTGTGGAATGGTGCTATTTAATATGTATATTTAAATAAATGGTTTTAATATCTATGCTTTTTAATATTAGTATAACAATCTGAATGATCGCTATTGTGAGCTGTCTTGATAGGACTGCTGATTTCCAACAGAAATTCGTTTGTTTGTTGTAGAGCTGTTATGCTAGGATCTCCTTTTTACATCTGTCTTTGTGAACAGCTTATCTATATTGTGATCATGCATTTGCATCATTTTCTCCTTTCACCACTACTTCTGCAAGAATAATAAGAATAATCTTTCTCAGCGTCTTAGTTAAACATTGGTTATATAACTCTTTTAATAGAGGTTTTATGTACATTTTTGTAACTGCGAAAAATATTCGGCATCATGTACACATACTCCTCAATCTATGACCATGATTGAGCCAAAAATGTAAGAGTGATACTGATAAAAGAGGTAACAACACAACTTGACCTGACTTTATGACTGCATCGTGGCTTTCCCCAGTGGGATTGTTAAGGGATTGTGCATGTTGTAATGGAGCTAAAGAACTGACTTACAAAGGGAGGCAGGCAGCTGTCTCAAAAAAGCTGAGTAAAAGAGTCCATTTTCACCCAGTCTCTGAAAGCAAAAAATATTGCATGCCAGAGAGATTCTGCCCTGCAAAAGAGGACCTTCTTGGTGGTGGCCCCTTCTCTGTGGAACATAATTCCCTCTGAAGTATGATTGGCCCCCAGCCTGCTACTTTTTCTTTCTTTTTAAAAGTTTTATTAGATTTTTATTTTTAAATATACATTAATATCTAAGAGTCTCTTTTCTTCTCTTTTTTCTTTTAAAGTTAGGGTCTAAATAAAAAAAGAATCTTCTCACCCAGCACCAGGCACTGTTCATCTACACCGCCCCTGCACATTTCTTTGTTGCCTCGGCTATCCCAGCTTCACGGCAGCCATGATGGCTGCCTGCTCTTGTCAAGGGTGAGAGGGAAGAAGCCCTGGGTCAAGCAGGAGAGTTGTAACCTGCAGGACGCCCCTCTTCACCACCCTCACAGGGTGGCTTTAGCTCCTTTCAGAGCCCTTCAACAAGGAGAACTCGGCGTGGGAGCGCGGAGACCAGCTCGTGTCCGATCTTGGTGCGACGTCAGCCGGAAGTCAGCCTTGCTACTTTTTCAAGAAGCTACGAAGACTTGGTTTTGTCAGCGGGTGTGGGGACCACAAATTGAGCTGATCAAGTGGTTGATTTGGTTGTGTTGCTTCCATGGGTGTAGTTTTTATAGGTTTTTATGTTGTGGGTTTTTAATGTAAGCCACTCAAAGACAAACAAGTGTGGGTTTGGCATTCATATAAATTTGTTTAATAAATAATAAATCTTGCTGCCATAACGTCATCCCTGCTTCTTCTGGGACATCTTCAGTTTGCCAGGTCCTCACCGCAAGCAAGTCTCTCTGAGCTTGGTTTTCATTTCACAGACATGTTATTGCAATACAACGTATAGTTTAGTGACTCTGTAACAGTTGTCCTGTTAAGTCTTGGCTTGTGTAGGTATTGTGTGTTCTTGATTACAGTATTCTTGCTAATCTAAATGCTAGTTCCTCTTATCTGGGTATTGGTTAATAGGTATTCAATAAGGAAGAAAGTGTTCAGGGCTCCTGAAATTATGATATTAAATTTCAGCAGCACAATGGCAAGTATTCAGCAATGTGATTTTGGCTGCTGAATATAAATAACACCTTCTAAAGGCACCCTGTAGTTTTCTATTCCAATTCTACTGCCGCCACCAGTCATATTTTTTCCTAGCAGAAGTTTTCCAGCTCAAAACTTCTGAGATCTTCATGCATGCCCTGTATATTTAAAATCTCCACAGATGATCAGTAATATTCAACTCTGGTGAGTAGGAAGGCTACTCCCAAAACTTTTTTTCCCTGCAAGGACTTCATTGTTGTTTTGGAGATTTATCTTCAGTCTTGCTAGAATATCTAGCCTCTTTTGAGCTTCAGTTTCTTCACTGATAGTCAAAGATAAGTCAGCTACAGAAAATGTTCAGAAACTTGTTCCTGCCAAAGGAGGTGTTACAAAGTCTGACTGAAAGAGTAACTAAACTTTGGCATCTGCCATATTCATTCTTTTCTTAGCTTGAACACCTGTCCTTTAATAATAACTAGGGTATACATTCAAATTTACTCAAAGAGTTGCGGAGTTTTAACTTTGCACCATGTAGACGTTGTGTCTGATTCAGTAGAACATAATTTGGCCAAAGGTGGCTAAGATTGCATTCAATTTATTCAGGCATGGTTGAAATAGTAAATTTTATTACAGGTAGTTTTCAATGTAACAATCATAATTGGGTCCAAAATTTCCATTGCGAAGCAAGTCAGTTAAGTGAGCTTTGCCCTATTTTATGACCTTTCTTGCCACAATTGTTAAATGAGTGACTACTGTTGTTAATAACGGGTTAAGTGAATCTGGCTTCCCCATTGACTTTGGGATCACATGACCCTGGGACACTGCAACCGACATAAATCCATGTTGGTTGCTAAGCTTCTGAATTTTGATCACGGGACGATGGGGATGCTGCAATGAGAAACTATCTGAAGTCAGTGCCATTTTTTCAGTGCCGCTTTTTCAGTGCCAGTGTAACTTCAAATGGTCATTAAACGAATGGTTGTATGTTGAGGACTACTGCAATATAATTCTTGTCATAAATATAGGAAGTTGCCTGATGTTAACTAGGTTCAACCTCATGATGTTAAACCATTCCATAGTTGCTCACTTTGTATGTGTAAACCTAGCTGTCTGTCTGACTGCCTTATCTATGTATTAGCTGCAGGCAGCCTTTGATACAGAGCAGATGGAACCGTTATCCGAATTCCAAATTTCTTCTTTATTGTTCTGTACCAAAATTGATTAGAATTTTTTATTTCACAGGGATGCGGCACAGGCCTTCATTGTAAAGCTGTGACATTTTTTTTATATCCTTAGATTAATCTGAGCAACAGGGAAGAAATTGACCATGGCTCTTGACTTCAGAGCAAAAACAAAACAAAAAGTTTAATCCTCAAAAGTAGTTTCTAGTCACAATGATTGCTACAAAGAGGACCCCATGATTCTTAATAGAAAATGAGATGTCTAACATACAGGAAAAGATCAGAGCATTCTGTTTTACTTGAAATGTAGCCATCAAAAGGCAGCTAGATCCTTGTACGTGTGTGACCATCTTTATTTTTGCAAACACCAACATTTCGGATCAGCTAAATCATGCTGCTTCAGTGCCTCATTGACTTTCCAACTAATGTTTATTCTGGAATAAGTCCCTGTGTGATCTGTGCTGTTTCCTGTCAAGGAAATGTGCATAAGAGAACTTTCCTCAAGCATGAACAGATTATCTAACTGAATGAAGAGAGAAGATTCTTGAGTTAGATAGAACATTCCCAATGGAGCTACAGAGTGCCGTGTCTGGTTCCACATTTTGATTAAAAAGCTGGTGAAAAAATTGCCTTTGGTCAACAATTACATATGGATTTTTTTAGCGCGGTAATCCAGTTATCGGTAGTTGAACTTTATAAAAATCACTTTTTTGGGGGGGCAAGTCCTTCTGTTTAGGTCAGTGCTTCTCAATCTTAAGATACCTGGATTTCAACACCCAAAATTCCCCCTAGGAGTTGAATTCCATGTATCTTAGACTTGCTAAGATTGAGAAACACTGGTTTAGGATACCTTCGGTATGGACTAATTTTAACTCAAACCATGTCTGATTCTTGTCTGAACAAGTCCTGGCAGTTTCTTGACAAAGTTTTTCAGAAGTGAATTGCTGTTCATTCCCCCTTAGAGCTGAGAAAACGTGATTGGACCAAGGTCACCCAGCTGGCTTTGTGCCTAAGGTGGGACTAGAACTCTCAGTCTCCCAGTGTCTAGCCTGATGCCTTAACCATTAACCAAGTTAAGAAAATTAACCTTAAAATTGAACAAATATTATGGGATTCTTTTGCTGCTGAAGCATGTTAGGCGGCTGCCCTGGAGTGATCTTACCAAGTGGGAACTCCCAATTCTGAAAAATCTTTATTGGCACCCCTTTATTGTGCTTTAAGCAAATGTTTTATTCTACCTAGGTTTTTTAATAATTGTGCTACAGTGGAGTTTTTTAAAAAAATAATTTAATTTCTGCTATTTGAGTTTTTGATGCCTGGAAATTATTAGAGGTTTGTATGTTACCTCTTTATATTAAACATTTAGATTGTCATTTTAAATGTTTTATAAGACAGTTATTTTACATAAATTATGAAGGGTAATACGCACATGAATGCATATAGTAGGAAAGAGGAGATATAACTTCATCCTTGCAAACTATTATATCCTTGTAATATAAAATAAAGTTTCATACAACAATAAACAGTGTTACTTTTCTTAAATGGCTTTTAATATCAGTATGATGATCCATTTTTTATAACATAGGTCTCAAATTATGCATACTTTAATCTTTCTCCTTTTTGATCCTCAACCATCTAGATTTGTTTGTGTTTAGGGAAAAAGAAAGACTGGGCCTCCTAGCACTTTAATTGCTAAGACATATAATACCGTGTTTCCCTGAAAATATGACTGGGTCTTATATTCACTTTTGCTCCAAAAGACGCATTAGCACTTATTTTCCAGTTAGGTCTTATTTTGGGGGAAATATGGTATTAAATGCATCTGGCTGATGATCTTAACTGGGGCTTATTTTGGGGGTAGGGCTTATATTACGAGCATCCTGAAAATCATGCTAAGTTGGGTCGTCTTCTTATGGGATAAGGAATGTTCTTGGATAAGATGGTCTGTTATACCAAGCATCTGGGGGAGAGGAGGAATTTGAAGTAGTGCTGCCTGTAGATACTTTTGGATTCTATCTATATATGTATTAGAGGGTGGCTGTGCTTTTTAGTTGTGTTAGACCACTTTAAATTCTGCAGTGCGTACATCCTTTATTTCAAGAGTGGGCACCTGGGGCTCTATACATGCCTCCGTGCCTTTGTTCAGTCTTAAAATTCCTCTGAAGCTTATTTAATTCAATAGCAACATTTCAAAGCAAATTGCTTATTTAAGGAAAATGTAACTTTTAAAAATGTATTAAGTTTAGTGAGTCAGTCTTTTGTGGGAAGGATTTTTTTTTCCCCTACGAATTTTAATTTTAATAATTTAGGATCCTTTTCATTCATTTTGCTGAATGAAATCCTGGGTGTTTCCCTTCTAGAATCCTGCACTGCTTTGAAGTTCATCATTAGTGTCTAGTTTTTATTTATTATTTATTTATTAGTTAGACTTCTATACCGCTTCATAGTGCTTTACAGCCCTCTCTAAGCGGTTTACA
>JANHZT010005035.1:64175-77181 GCA_032468215.1 Stegonotus admiraltiensis
TGTTTTATTTTGGCTGTGCACCGCCCTGAGTCCTTCGGGAGAAGGGCGGTATATAAATAAAATTATTACTATTATTATTATTATTATTATTATTATTATTATTATTATTATTCCTGAAAGTGATGAGATCTATCAATGGAGGAAGTTGAACCTTCCCCCTCCAAACTTCCATGGCACATACCAAGTGTTGCAATTACAATTAGTCCCAAGTTTTCCGTTTTCTTTAAACATGGAACTTCCTGTTGTCCCAAATTGTACAACTGAGGCAGAAGGCAGCCAAGACTTAATAATTGCAGATGGTGTAATCATGAGAAGATAGAGGGATGGGGGCTATTAAGGGAAATCTGTATGATTTTTTAAGATATTGGATGCCATAAAATAATAATAATAATAATAATAATTATTATTATTATTATTTATTAAATTTATATGCCGCCCTTCTCCCGAAGGACTCAGGGCGGTGAACAGCCATCAAATAAAACAGCACAATACAATAGTTAAAAACAGTTTAAAACCAATTAAATCAAATTTGGCCGACATCTAAAAAAAACCCAATTTAAAACAGATCAAAATTTAAAATAGTTAAAAATTTACAAAAGTTTTTTTTTTAAATCTTTTAGATAATCCTTATCTAAAACAGCATAACATCCCCCCTCTTCCTCCCTCCTTCACTTCCTGCCTCTTCTCAATCAATCAGTAAGAAGATAAAGCACTCAATTATTTACCACCATGAAAAAAATAATAAGGTGTATATTCTTTAAAAAGGAATAACTGACAGGAAATGTAAATCCTTAGAGGTTATCTTTCTATGTGTGTGTCTGTCTATCTTTGTATATAGATTTGTGTAAGGATGGTATACATACACATGCTATATATATACACACACCAATCAAATCAATATATACAGCATTGCTTCCAGCTTTATTTAAATAGCACCTGATTTTTTTAGATATCTGTGTTTGAAAACTATTGGCCTTTTTTAAAAACAAAACAAAAATAAAACTACTGTCACCAATTTATGGGAGAGAGAAGAGAGAATGGTGTTGCTCAGCAACCAACTATATAACAGGAAGGCTGAACACCTAGACTATGAAAATAACACAACAAACAGGAATAAATCAGCAGCAATACTAGCACACTGCATTATTGCATGTGACCCAGTGGCAGAGGTGAAGAGGAAAGGACAGCTTTGGGTAGCAAGTGCCTGTGGGATGTACAAGAAAATAAGTGTGACCACAACTCTACAGTAGCACATAATTAATAAGTAATTAGGGGGAAGAAATGGTGCTCACATTAAAGTTAAAATGTGACACTTTCTTCTGGTAGAAGGCAAGCTTTTTCCTGTTCCAAATGTGGACTGAGATGGGGTCACAAATAAATGCTGACAACATGTTATGCCCAGGCAAAGCTGCGCTCACAAGCGAGTGTGCATGTGAGTTCCTGGGACAGTTGATTAAAAAAGACTGTGAGTGTATTGCAAGATAATGTACTCCTTGGAGGATCACCCAAGATTCTTGGGAGATCACTTTAGTGACAATCTCAAAGGCATCAGTTCACACGTGTGGGAGAAGGCCATGGTAAACCTCTTCTGTGCTTTTACCTAGAAATTTACAGTATATGGACACAGAAGGTAAAGTAATTGATGACAGAGTGCCAGATGATGAGCCCCACAGGGTGGAGGGAAAAAGTACTGAGAATCTACCAAAGTACTGATAGTGTTTTTGACATAGTTGACATCTTTGAGATATATACTTGCTGATGTTGCCATGAAGGGGAAAAAAATCTGAAACTGCAAAAACAGAATTACAGTGGAAATATGACACATAAGAAGCACCAGAATGGGAAATGTCAACATAGTGAAACAATGAAAAGAATTGCCCATACATTGATATCTCAGGCATTAGAGAGCTAAAATATGCTGGAACATTTCCAGTCAGAAGATCTTTCTGCTGACAGTTCAGGACATGAAAAACAAAAAAGGATCAGCAACGCTTTCATAATCAGAAAGAAGACAGCAAAAACAATTCTTGGGTACATACATTGTAGCCAATGACAAAATAATATCAATTGTTATTTTTGTGGGCAATCCTTTAACAGGATGGTTATCCGGATTTATGCTCCAACCACTGATGTGGAAGACACTGAAGAGTTTTATGGTCAAGTTCAATCTGAAATGCAAACAAAATATACTGCTTGTGGTTTGAAATGTGATTCCTAAATTTTTGAAATGGTAAGGAGGAAAAACCAGGAAGGGAGAATGAAACAGGGCACTGGCTTATTGGTAATAATCCAGTGCTTTCTTATTGTTCTGATAATAACAGTGCTTTCTTACTGTTAGCATAGTTTTCAACAACCAAACTATAGTAATATACATATATATTACCAGATGGAGTACATAGAAATCAAATTAACAGTAAGATTGTTAAAAGATAGGAAGTACAGCCGATGGCCTTGATAGAGATATGCAAGCCCAAAAGGTAAAATTTTAACAGCCAGATAACACTCAGAAGCAAACCACACTAACTATTCTCTAATTCATTGAAGTATAAGGCAGAGGCAGAGGAGAGGAATAACATGATCTAACCAACAAAATTCTGTTATGATTGATGAAGTGCTCTCATGTTGGTATTGTCTGTCATATACAAACACACACAGAGACACAGAAACATTGCCCATGATAATCTACCCCTAACCTGGTTTTCAGATCTTCCAATAGTGCACTCATCACCATTGTAACTGAGTCCACCTACCTTATTTCACCTATTATAGCCAATCTCAGTAACAGTGATGGAAGAGTAAACAGTAGACATGTGAAGTTGATGAGACTTACTGTGGAACAGATCATGAACTGCTTATGTGCATGTTTCAAGTTAAGCTAAATAAGAAAGGCAGCCAGTTTGCACATTATGATCTAACACCATGATGGTGAACCTATGGCACGTGTGCCATCTGTGGCACGCAGAGCCATATCTGTGGGCACACGAGCATTGCCCTAGCTCAGTTCCAGTATGCATGTGTGCGCCAGCCAGCTGATTTTTGGGCCATCTGGGCACACCAGAATTTGGAAAATGGGCTGTTTCCAGCCCCTGGAGGGCCTCTGGGAGGTTGGGGAAGGCCATTTTTGCCCTCCCCAGGCTCCTAGAAAGCCTCTGGAGCCTGGGGAGGGCGAAAATCAGGCTTACCTGGCCCACTGTGCCATCGTGTGCCAAAAGCAGGGGGAGAGTGGAGGTCATGGGCGCATGTGCTGGGGGGCAGGGCACATTGAATTATGGGTGTGGGCATGCATGCACATGACCCCCCCCACACACACACATGACCCCTGCTTTTGGCACACGACGGCAAAAAGGTTAACCATCACTGATCTTGCATGTACTGATCATTTTGAAGAACAACACCAGGAATCACTTTGAAGCACTGAAAGTTGACAGAAAACTACATAAACTGTGGAATGAAATTGAGGTTGCTGTGGATGAATGTAAAAAGATACTGTGAAAAACTAAGAAACACAACAAATTAAATATCAGAATAAAACACAGAAAATGCCAAAACAAAGAGAGTTTTATCTTGATGTAAGCCTCTCAGAGTTACCTGAACTGCAGGATGGGCAGCAAATAAAGTTGATAAATTTGAAAAAAAACAAAAACAAACAAGCAAACAAAGCCAAGATAAACAAAGATTCCAGGAAAGAATTTAACAAAGAATATTGGAAAGCTGTTAGAAGAGGCAGGTTTGCGACATCATAGCAATATGTGTAAGGAGAATGAAGGTAGAAAGAGGCATAGAAGAACAAGAAAAGTCTTCCAGAAGTTCCTCAAACTTAGAAGGAAACTGCAAGTTCAAATTGGCATAATAAAGGGCACAAAAGACAGATAGTAACTGTTTCAAAAAAGACCAAAAATGGAAAGGGGATACCAAAATCTATAGTAGACATATCAACTTCCACCATACCTTAGAAACTATTCCCTATTAGCAAGAACCTCTAGTCTCAGTATTCAGCACTGGAGTCATTACTGGAATCAGAAAGCTACAGGAATTGATATAAAGAAATATGGAAATCAACAGTAAAATAATCAGAGAAATCTCTAATCAAACTATGCTAGCAAATCTAGAAAATGACAAGTGGCCAACAGATTGAAAAAAAACTCACTCTACATACTAATACCAAAGAAAGGAGATTTAACAGATTGTACATTGTATAATACACTTAATTTCATACACTAGCACAATAATTGTTTCCTATTTTAGCTAATTTTTGTTAGTTTTAATATTTAACAGTGCAATGTTTCAACATTTTATATTGTTCTTTTCATCATGTTGAAAGCTATCCAAAACTGCTTGATAATGAGATGGGTGGCATATAAATGTAATAAATAAATAACTCTAAAAATCATACAATGCAGATTAGCAGTTTACGTAGAAATGGAGATGGTTTTAGAAAATACCAAGGAACAAGAGACTTTACTGTTGATGTACACTGGATGATTGAGAAAGTCAAAGAATACCCAAAAGGAGCCAGTATGTATTTTGCTGAATATAGACAGTTCTTAGTTGTGTTGACCATATCAAACTCCAGGACAGTCTTTTCATAAGGAATTTGGAATATCTAATTTTCCTCATGTGAGATCTATACTTAGTACAGGAATGAACAGTCTGAACAGACCATGGCCAAAAGCACATTATCTCCAGTTCTCCATATAAAAAGAATGCTGGAGAGATTTCAGCTCAGCACTACAATTAAATCACCAAGTGTTCTGAGACTATACATAGTTGTTTTTCCCCAAAATTTCTATCTTGGTTTCTTCTGATCAGCAGAGCAAATTATGTTTTTGGTCCCCTCCCCCCATGTTAAGATGGAGAAGCCAAAGATTTAGAGCAGGAGTGAGTATCCTGCAGTCCATATTGTGGCTTTCAAATTTCTTTTCACAATCTTGACTCCTCAGATTTCTGCCCCTGCCCCTTGGACAGGCGGCTAAGAAATGGTGGTGCTGTTTCCTGCCATTTTTCTAGAGAGAGCATTCTTAAATGAAATTTGACAGATAGACTTAACATCAGTGGTGAAATTTAATTTTTTTTACTACCGGTTCTGTGGGCGTGGTTTGGTGGGGTGGGGTGGCTTGGTGGGCGTGGCTTGGTGGGCGTGGCAGGGGAATGATACTACAAAATCTCCATTCCAACCCCATTCCAGGGGAAGAATACTGCAAAATCCCTATTCCCCCGACACACACACTCCTGGGGGAAGGATATTCCAAAACCTCCATTCTCACCCCACTCTGGGGCCAGCCAGAGGTGGTATTTGTCAGTTCTCTGAACTACTCAAAATTTCCACTACCGGTTCTCCAGAACCTGTCAGAACCTGCTGGATTTCACCCCTGCTTAACACATCTTAGAAGTGGGGGGAATGGTACAAATAAGTGTACCAAAAGCCTAGGACTTTACCTATTCTGGTGATTACATCAACTATTTTTAAATATAACCCTGGGGTGGCAAAAAGCTAGCCACTCTCAATGGTCCAAACTCTGGACCTAAACCAGCATCAAGACATGGAGGTGGGGGGAGACCCAGTACGAGATAGACCAGGTGTTGGATTCCCAGATACATAGGAGAAGTTTGCAATACCTGGTATGATGGAAAGGTTATCCTATCACAGAGGCCTCCTGGGTGGCGAGTAGGAATATTAGGGCAGCCTGACTGATAAAGAAATTCCACAAGGAGCATCCCCACAAACTGGGGAGGGACATGGAAGGTCGTGTGTAATGTTCTGCTAATGTCTTACAGGTGCGGCCCTGGTAGGGAGGGAGGCACCTCTCAAACCCTGAACCTGGGGTTTGCCATACCTGGGGGAGGGACAGCCACTTTTTATATAGATCCAGGCATATATATATATTTTGTGGGTAACTGCACTGATTCATTAGAACTTCCTTTCCAGTGAAGCTTGACTCAAAACAATGTTATATCCTTTTTGTGGCAAGTTAAACAAATGTTGAAAATAACAAGAAGGAGAAAGCCAAACCATGTAGAGCTGGTACTGAACTCAATTTAGCACAGTCAGTGCAACAATGTCCTTTACCACCTTTGAAGCATCAGGCTAATTTAATGTCTCAGGACAGATTACATGACATTCACACTTTTGTCCTTCTGCGGAGGTGAACATCCAGGGAATCAATGAAAAACATTAAGGAGGCTATCAGGCCACCTGAGACAATCACTTCAACTTCCTAACAGTAGGGCTGGCCCTAATGCTTTTCACAATTGATTAAATGTTGATTTTTGATTTAATTAGATTTGGATTTGAGAGAGAGAGAGAGAATGAACAAGACTTTTGGGGGTAAGCTGATTTTGACACATTTTGTTCATACAGATTTTGTTGTTGTTGTTATGTTTTGGATAGCAGACTGTATTTTTCTATTATTTCCTGCTTTGATGCAGCTTAGCAAAAGTCTGAAAAGCAGCCCAAATCCTGGTTTTGGCATAAATAAAGGAAATATGTGGATACAACGTCTGCAAATAAAAATACCAACCTGAGATATTTATGGAATGGTATATTTAAAATTAATGCATAGCTTAAAGCAACTGTACCAACAGGATAGCATCTATTTATTACATGTTAGATAGAGGCAGATCACTTGAATTAATAACACTTGATAATTTCAAAAGGAAAAGATTCACTTAGTTGTAAAGTTTAAAAATTAAAAGAACTGTTGTGTCAATAAAAATAAAACACGCAAGCAATAAAAATAGCAATTGTTATTAAGATAAGCAGTATGAAAGCAAGCTCCCTTTTCCCCCATGTTTTTTTTTTTTTTGCAAAATACCTTCTGAGATAACCAGCTGGCAAAGTTGTTTGTTTTGCAGTGAATGCCTGAAACTCCATTTCTGCACAAGTCCCCTTAAGTTCACCACGGATTACTGCAAAGCTACTGATGATAACCCCACCATTTGGGAATTAATTTTTTTAAACAAAATGTAATATTGTGAAAGTTACTTTCCTCCAGTTATTTCTTCAAAAGAGACAGCAGGTAATAAATGTCTATTATTAACTTATCTCAACATGATGTAGTAGTGCTCACTTTATTCCAATTTAAGTAATTTCACATAGGAAGCAGCAGTTAATTGGGTACAGCAGTAATTTTCATCATCTGATTTTCAAATCTATCCTGCCACATGTGTTTCCTGAATTGGAGTTTGATCCTGTAAAGGACTCTGCCAACATGCTAATACTGTATATTCATTTGTATGAAGTGACAAAATCATTTTTGCTGCTTGGAATGAAAATTAATATGATATACTGGCAAAAACAAGTGGTAAGTACCCCAGATCATATTGCTTTCATTATACACTGCTCAGAAAAATAAAGGGAACACAAAAATACAGTATTCGTTATTCCCTAACCAGGCAGCCCTTTCAACAGGGCCAAAATTCTTCCAAAGTCAACACACCAACCAAAGAAACATCCTAAACTTCTGAATTTCAGTATTCCAGTATTTGAGGGGCTGCCACAAAAAAAGGGCAGCTTATTTTCCAAAGCACCAGAAATAAAGACAAGAAACAATGGATGGAAACTAATCATGGAGAGAAGTGACCTGGAATTAAGGAGAAACTTCCTAACAGTTAGGACAATAAACCAGTGGAGCAGCTTGCCTTCAGAAGTTGTAGGTGCTTCATCACTGGAAGTTTTTAAGAAGAGACTGGACAGCCACCTATCTGAAATGGCACAGGGTCTCCTGCTTGAGCAGGGGGTTGGATTAGAAAACCTCCAAGATCCCTTCCAGTTCTATTCTGATTGAAGTTTGGAATATCTGATCTCCCAGTTTGAGATATTGGTCTTCTGACTCATTCAACTCAGAAATCTTTCTGCTTCTGATAACCATGCAAACAATTTGTTTCTATTTTCCAGTGACTAAATGGGGAATTATAATATATGAATATATTAATTATTCCTGAATAAAATTGGGTTCCTCTTACTGTCAAACAATTACTTAAATTTGGTGCTATTTTTATTGATTGGTTGAATTTTATATCTTTTCTTGCTTTCTAAAACAGAGTTGCTAAAAATAAAGATAGGCATTATTTTTAAAACGTGGATTAATGAAAAGATATCATTAAAGCCCCATCAATTAAATTAATAGGTAAATTCAACTTAGTAACCAAATGTCAAAAGCTTGTCTGAGTAAAAATATTTGGCCCTGCCTGCAGATGAATTCATTGTGGATTTATAACTGTGGTTGATGGCTTTTATTTATTTATTTGCTTGCTTGCTTCTATGTATGTTCCTGCTTTTCTTTAAATAGCTATCTTGCCCCAGGCCAAGCATGCCCACTCACATGCAGAGGTAGTTGGACACTTTACTGAGGTCTGCAAGTAAGCAAACACACACACACACACACACACACACACACACACACACAGAGAGAGAGCAGAGAGAGAGAAGTTTCTCCCCAAAGTTTAGCAAGTTTGCCTCACAAGAGTTCCAGTTCAAAACAGCAAGCAGAAGCATAGTCAGGCAATGTCAAAGTGTCAGACCATTGTAGAAGGTTCATCTCCCAGTCTGGTTCCAGAGCCAGAGTCTTGAGGTTCATAGAACAAGAGTCAATGTGTGGGACTTCACAGACAGTTGTTGTGAATGGAGGGGCTTGAGCTTGCTTCCGTGGTTAAAAACAAGCATCCTCCTTGTCCTTCATTAAGAAGAATGAGAGCCCTTCCTTGTGAGCAGTTTTGTAGAGTACCTTTGCTCTGCTCCTTTCTCAGTGTGATGAACCCTTGTGCTGTAACGGGTGGCAATTCAGCACCTTCATATTTGGACAGTGGCAGCATCTCTGCCTGATGGTTGCTGGACAGCTCTGCTTCTTCTGTCTGCTCAGACAGTCTCCATCTGATAATCCTGGAGCTGGCTGCTCCTTGTTGGTCTCCTCTTCTGAATCTCAGTCCACTATGACACTTCATGAAAAGTTATGAAATGTTCTTAGAACCAAACACAATGAATGATGTTAGCAATACAGATGGTCCTCAATTAACAACCACAATTGGGTCCGGAATTTGCATCACAAAATGAGGCAGTCATTAAGCGAGTCATTGTGTGATTGTGTCTGATTACATAACCTTTTTTTCTGGTTTCCCACATTGATTTTGCTTTTTGGAAGCTGGCTGGGAAAGTCACAAATGGCAATCATGTGAAGCCAGGATATTGCAGCTATCGTAAATACATGACAGTTGCCGAGCACTTGAATCATGATCACATGTGATGCTGCAATGGTCCTAAGTCACTTTTTTCAGTGCCATCATAACTTTGAATATAATTAGACAAATTACCATAAATCAAGGACTGCCTGTACACCAAGCATTTCCAACCCATAACTTGTAGGCTACACACAGCCTTTGACAGCTAGTAACATGACTCCACTAGTTTAGTCAGACTTCACATGACTAAACATGTGACATTATTATTTGATTTATATACATTAACTATATTATATATTTTATATGTGGCACAAGTCAGTTTCTCTTCATTCAATGCAGACATATACAGTATGTCCTAAATATATCCAAAAATAATTGAGGAAAAGTGTAACCAAAGGTCATTATCACTGGGCCATTGGGAATATCTACTGGATGAGGTCTCCCTGTGAATGCCAGCCTTTTCCCCATTTATCTTTTCTAGCTACAGTAACTCATGGTTTTCAGAAGAATTAAGATTTTTTTTCCCTCTCTCCTTGGAGCTGGACATATAGCTCCTAAAGTAAAGAATATTTAAAGATTCAGTCTTACAGATCTTCATCTGAATCATCAGTTTGATCATAACTTACTGAGATATACATTGAAAAGTCCTGAATATGTTTGTGATATCATGGGGTTTATTAGATAATGTTAACAAGATTGTTTAACAATAGTGCTTTACATTTGAACTTCAAATGACACATTTCAGGTTGAAACCAAAGAGCTGTTTCAAACTTGAAACAAATATGGTTGATTTGACTTTGAACAAACCATTTCAAAGCCGAACTTTTCAGTGTTATCCAAACAGCCTATTTCAAACTCAAAAGAGTTCAAACTGAAAACATTTTGAACAATTCATTTAAGGACAGGACTATGTTTTTAATGGGAAACTGAAGAAAAAAAGTATACCAAGTCTATGTAGCCTTCATACATCTAAAACAGAAAGTAACAACAACAACAACAACAACAACAATAATTAATAAATAACAACTACTACTACTACTTCACACAAAAAATTGAAAAGATTTTTAAAAAGGAGGGTTGTTTCCCACTTCTATAAAGAAATTGCCATGGTGATAATATCTATGTGAGAGTCTCTGGCTTCTTAAAATAATCATAGAAAAAAAATGAAAGACCACCAAAACATCCTTTTCTTCAGCTTAAAATCATAGCTACAATGCAGCATAATAAAATTGAAAAAACCCCAATAACTAAATTCATGACTAGTTAAGAAAATAATACCAATAATAACAAAGGAAGAACTTTCATCATATATTAACAAAAGAAATGTACCATATATTGGTCTGTTTCAATGTTAATGACAAGTAGTTGAGGATTGTACACTGAAATATTTTGACATTCCCATCCAATTTATTGCATTATTTTCTTTGTTGTGAAATGGCTGGCACTGTCTCCTTTAAAAAAAAAAACACTTGCTGATTATTTCATACCATTAAACAAACACACTCCCTGATTCCCCTCTTCCTGCCTCTCTCTCTCTCCCCCATACACACATTATTTGCTTGTGATAACATAAAATGAACAGATAAACATAAAACGAACAGTGCATAGACAAATGAACATGTCACAATGAACCAAGCCATATTGGCTGTAGGTTGGTATTACTGAGCTTTTAGGAAGCATTGATCTCCCCTGGATTCAATAACCTACTCTTAATATTAAGCACCATTTTCTAATCATAACAAGGGGATGGGTATCAATATTGCTATATACGTTGTAGAAACTACTGGGATGGTGTTTCGTTTTTTGTTTGGTTGTTTGTTTGTTTCTGTCCTATTTACTAACAGAAATTACCATGTCTGACTTTAAGGGGGGGGAGGGATGAAACTCTTTTCAGAAAGAAAGACATAAATGAAAAGAAAGTAGCAATAGAGGAGAATATTTGTAGCTCAGGGTTGAAATGAGGGGTCCTTGGTGCTCTCTGAGCTTGTTTGTTTTCTTGTAGACATTTCATTATCCAAACTAGGTAACATCATCAAGTACTAGTAAGGAGTGTGTGGTTTACTGTCAGTTTATATTCTAGTGGCTTGCCCTATCAGTGTTGGTAGGGGTGGTCTTAGAGGTTCTTTGGTTGGGCTGTTTACCGTTGGCTTACAGAGCAGTTAAACAGAGTAGTAAACATGTGGTATGACTTGATAATACATGGAGCCCTTACCAATTCTGTGATTATGTACCTGGCAACTAAAGCATCTTCCAGCTGCATTAGACCAGGGGTGTCAACCTCGCGGCCCATGGGCCAGATGCATCTTGTGCTGGCCATGCCCATCCCTGGTTTAGTGAAGGGGAAAAAAGCTGTGATATGTCACTTTGACACATTGTCCTCATGAGTTTGACACCCCTGCATCAGCCTATAATTCTGTTTTCCAATCAATTCCCAATCAAAGTGACTAATGGCTTAGAGTTATAGCAAATACTTTGTGCAAAGACTATCTCAGATACATTCCTTGCATCTTTTAGTAGGCCTTGAAAATACTCCAAGAAACACTGGAGGCTTGGCTTTGCAGCATCAAAGGAACAGCAGTCATGAGCAGGAGTTCAAGATAGGGTGATAATTCGGAAACTTCTGGCTGATTGATAACAATACCTGCTCATTTTCTCTCTTTTTTGGTGAAAGGGGAACAGAGATCTGTCCCTAGCTTTCAAACTAAAAGTGAGTTAGCTAAGCGATAGAAAAAATGATGGGATTTTCCACAAAAGAGCTGCTGTGGCCCATATGTGAAATGTAGAGTATGTCATATATATAAAATCTGTAGCTAGCAGGATATGGATGGTGACATGAAACTACATTTACATAATGGATAAATTCATAGAGTGGAGAGAATGGGCACCTGCTGCTTGTGTGTGTGAACAAATGATATCACGAGTGTCATGATGCAAGTTATGCTGTACTTCACTTGTCTATCACTTTAAGATGGAATGAGATAAATTACACAATTTGTCTCATTTGCATAATGATGTCAAGATGTACATGACATCATTTTGAGTTCCACTGGATGCCTGTGATGGTAGGATTTGTTTCTGCAATTCAGATGCACCCCATACACTTTCTTTATTGGACCCAGATTTATAGAAACCATAGAGGGCTTCACTTGGAGGTAAGAAAAATGTAAGGACATCAGAATTAATAAATCATTATACATTAATGATTCCCACATTTGTCTTCTTGACACCGAAATAATAACCCAAGATGACTTCTAACACTGTTGGGTAGAAAAGACATTTATACACAACATTCATGTTAGTCTTGCTTTTAACATCATATTCTCTAGCATTACAACCAGAGAAACATCCCCAAACACTGAAATATGTGTAATGAAGCTAGCTAATGTAATGTTCAGAATTCTTAGTGCAGCATTCTGTAATATTTATAGCATTTACTTTAGAAGACTCAAGTACTAAAGCTGAGTTCAGCATGGATCATTACACAGCAGGTACTTACTGAAGGATCATCATCTTTGTAAAATGGTTTGCACTGTTTTATTTTATTTTTAATTCACTCACTCAGAGGCTGAATGAGGACAGAGATGGATATGATTATACCAGAAATTTGTTCTTGACATCTTTAGATAAGATTGCAAATGTACCATTTTTTAAAAAATTGGAGTTTTATGGCACATGAACTTTGTACTTTACTTTACATGAGCATATAATATTTATATCCGGTACGCTCCCATAGAGAGGGCCTTCTCAGGGTGCCGTCGGTTAAACAGTGTTGACTGGCGGCCCCCAGGGGGAGAGCCTTCTCTGTGGGGGCTCCGACCCTCTGGAATGAGCT
>JANHZT010005036.1:2950-13749 GCA_032468215.1 Stegonotus admiraltiensis
AAAAAGCCCTCCTGGCCACAGCCATCATATGCTCTTCTAAAGACAGCCGTGTATCCAGGAGGATGCCCAAGTTGCGAACCCTCTCCATGGGGGCCAACGACTTGCCCCCAATAGTCAGCGATGGCACCAGCTGACTATATCAGGATGCTGGAAGCCACACCCACTTAGTCTTGGAAGGATTAAGTTGGAGCCTGTTCCTCCCCATCCAGACCCGCACGGCCTCCAGGTACCAGGACATCACTTCAAGGGCATCGTTGGGGTAGTCTGGAGTGGAGATGTACAGCTGCGTATCATCAGCATACTGGTGGAACCTCACCCCAAAACCACGGATGATCTCACCAAGTGGCTTCACATAAATGTTGAACAGGAGGGACAAGAGGACCAACCCCTGTGGCACCCCACACATGAGGGGCCTTGAGGATGACATCTGCCCTCCTACCAACACAGACTGCGACCGAGAGAAAGGAGGAGAACTACCATAATATGGTGCCCCCCACTCCCAGCCCCTCCAGCTGGCACAGCATGATAACATGGTTGATGGTATCAAAAGCCGCTGAGAGATCTAATAGGACCAGGACAGAGAAAAAACCTCTGTCCCGAGCCCTCCAGAGAACTTCAACCAACGCAATCAATGCCGTTTCTGTGCTGTACCCAGGCCAGAAGCCGGACTGGAGTGGATCTAGATAGACATCTTCATCCAGATACTGAGGGAGCTGTTGTGCCACCACACTCTCAATAACCTTCGCCACAAAGCGAAGGTTGTAGACAGGATGATAATTAGCCAAAACAGCCGGGTCCAGAGATGGCTTCTTGAGTAGTGGCCTCACCACCGCCTCTTTCAAGGCGGGAGGCAAGAACCCCTCCCTCAAAGAAGCATTTATAATCCTCTGGAGCCAGCCTTGTGTAACCTTCCAGAACGCCTGCACCAACCAGGAGGGACACGGGTCCAATAAACATGTGGCAGAGCTAAGCCTCCCCAGAATCCTGTCCACGTCTTTGGGAGTCACAGGGTCAAACTCATCCCAACAAACATTCTCAAGACCCACCTCCATTATCCCGTCTGCATTTACCCAGTTGGAGTCCAAACCCTCCTGAATTTGAGCAATTTTGTCATGCAGATACTGTGCAAAATCCTCAGCTCACCTCTGCAAGGAGTCTTCCCACGCTCCCAGATGAAGGAGGGAGCGTGTCACCCTAAACAGGGCGGCTGGGTGGTTATCTGCTGATGCAATAAGAGCAGAAAAATAATTTGATTTTGCCGCTCTTATCGCCACTAGGTAGGTCTTAATATGAGACCTAATCAGTGTTCGGTCAAGCTCGGAATGGCTGGCCCTCCAACCACTCTCCAGGCATCTTCTCTGGTGCTTCATCTCCCTCAGCTCCTCAGAAAACCAAGGAGCCAGGTGAGTTTGGCGCAGAGGCCGCAAAGGCACGACCCGGTCCAAAGCCCCGGCAGCCGCCCTATCCCAGGCAGCCACCAGTTCTTCAGTCAAGTCGTGAGCCAGAGTCTCAGGGAATGGCCCAAGCTCCATCTGAAACCTATCAGGTTCCATCAAGCGCCTGGGGCAGAACCACGTAATCGGTTCCACCTCCCTGCGGCAGGGTGTAGTGGTTAGAAAGTCAAGCCAAAGAAGAGAATGGTCTGACCATGACAAGGGCTCAACAACTATATCCCCTGTATCTAGACCATTCAACCACTGACCAGAGACAAAAACCAAGTCCAGAGTGTCCAGATTTCACCCCTGTTCAAAGGAAATAAAGCAGCTGTGTAACAGCTCCTTTAGGGTGGTGATTTCTAGTCTGGGATCTAATGCTGGCCAACTGAAATAACATCTTCATTCTGACCAGCTGCCAGAAGTCTTGCCTCATATCCTAGAAAGGACTACCTGGACACAGGCCTGATTACTGTATAAGTTTTTTGTACTTGGAGATCTCTTGCTATTTCATCTGACTCCCAGAGTTGTTATACCTTGTATCGGCTTCACTGCCTGTCTGGTTGTTGTTCAAGTGAGAGGAAAATTTCGCAATTCCTGTCTATAAAGTACAGTACAAGAATTCCTTTGAGGAAGACATTACTTCTTACAATAATTCCTTTGAGGAAGAAGAACTCCTTTGAGGAGGACATTACTTCTTCTTCTGATGTCTTGTGAAAACATGTTCTTGTTGTGAATTTTGTGAATTGTGAATTTTGACATCAGCTGTTGAATGGTCAAATAAGGATGTGAAGTTCAAACAAAGTTGCAATTAAGTATTCAACCACTTGTCATCATTTAAGCACTTTAAAATCTGTTTTTCAATATGTTTTGGTTATAGGTTTCCACATAATATCAGGTAGAATCACGTTTAAGCAAAGTTTATACAGTTTCACCTCAATTAAAGTTATATCAAAAGAGAGCCCATATGCTTAATGTGTTGGATTAGAACTGGATAGACTTAAAATCAAATTCATATTCAGAAATGAAAGCCCAATGAGTGAAGTTAAGTCAGTCATTACCTCTCAGTACAGGATATTTGTGATGATCTTGTCATTGTGAGAATAAGCTTTCAGAAGTACTGTGTACACTTAATTTTACTCCTATGGGAAAAGGCTATATAAATCTAATAAATAAAATAAAACAAAAAATGTAGGGCCGGCAGAATAGCCTGTGTAAAGTAGATGTTTTTAACTTTCTGTGACCATTGTTGTCTTTTGTTTATACATGTTAAAAATCGTGTATTTTTAAATTTTAAATGACTGAATAAGAATTCTCCATTGCTAATGAGTTTAAAAATTTAGTAGTGAGAAAAATAGCATCTAGCTTCTGTAGGGGGGGAACCCCTTGTTATGCCATTTCTCTACCAGAGTTAGACCATATGTTAAATTAGCCCAATATTCCTGAGAAGAGGAAGAGAAAGAGGATAAAAAAAGAACAGAAGAGGTAGAGAAGGAAGAATGCAGTTTCTCGCCTACAAAAAGATGTCCTGTTCCTAATTAACACTTATTCTTAAAATGAAATCAAGCTTACAAATGAAGGTAAATATATCCTTAATATCCTTATGACTGAAAAACCTATAGTTTTTCTGGCAATGTTACAAAAGAAGTTTGGCATTGTGGCTTTCTGTGTTTTTTTTTTTAATTTTTCCCCCTTTTTCCTTTCTCAGCCTAGCTAGTCTAGCTCCAAAGCATGTCAGATGGGAAAAGCTACTGTTACATTTTATCAACTTCACAACCCAGGAGTCTGTAGACTTGGAATTAATATATTCCTTAAAGACAGTGGCAATTTTAGCACAAATCATGAAGAAGGTCTGCAGTAAGGATTTTAGGAAATGTACCAGATCTGCATATGCCTCTCTTCTCTTCTAATTCTATTGGCGGGAATGCTGGAGGGAATTATTATATCCCATTTGAGCAGAAACAATCCTATGCAAAACCTGGATATCTGCATGCAGATAATGTAGCAAGATAATAAAGTATAATTTATCTCAGTGCAAAAACGAATACTTACGTTTTATCCAATTGCTTACATGCTCTGCATTTTTGATCAAGGTATTGCATCCTATATTCTTCTATAGAATGAATTTCTTAATTGATTCCAGATCTGTGTTAGACCATAGCTTAATGAACAGCCATAATTGTAGTCAAAGCATTTTGAAATTCTCTAGAGGGTGAGAAGCACAGGATGGAACAGCTTTTCAGAGGCTGACTGAAGATTTTTAAAATTGCAATATTGGGCTAATAGATTTTTAAAAATGTTTTTTCTTTCCCATAAAAGCCTTACAGCTGAAAGGGGGGGAAAGTAAATAATTAGCTATGTGGCACTTAATAATTCAGAAAAAGGTATTTTGGAGTATGAGAAAACATATTATACCAGTCTGCAACTGTTTAAAGCAGCTGTGTCTTTTCCCAGACTATGACTATGTTTCTGTGCTATTCTTGTATCTTATGCAAAACTTGAATAACTGCAAGTTATTGTTATAAGTAACTCAAGGTGGCAAACATACTTAAAGTAAGCCGCCTTGAGTCACCATGTGCAAATAGGGGCAATATAAATTTTCTAATAAATAATTTTTTTAAAAAAATAGTCCTTCTTATATTCCCACAAAAATAACAGTAATAAACTTGTTAGGTTTATAGGCTGAGAGAGAGTGACTGGGTGAAAATCACCCAGCCAGCATTCATGTTTAAAATGGGACTAGAACTCCCAGTCTCCCGGTTTCTAATGTCAGGCCTTCACACTAGATCAAACTGGTTTAAATATTAAGTATATTTAGTATCTATCTTCAGCAGTCCGCACGGGACCATGTAATTCATCCTATCTTGGTAACTGCTTTTTCAGAAAAGCTGTAGAATAGGAATTATCAAATCACAGTGACATGTATGAAGTAACTCCTTTAAAATTAATAACTATGTGATGGCTTTCAACTGCCCAATTTGGTCACACTTTACAATTTGGTCGTGTTGTAAAGAACCAGTTAAAACCAAACATCACACAGACTTCTACTTGTGTGGTAGACCTCCTCACTTACACTTGCAACTGACATATGCACTCATTTTGAGGAGTTTAGAAAGCAAATATGTAGAATGAAACAAAATGTTAAAAGATTATGATATTTATGTAGTTCAGAATAAGCCCTATGGAATGTAGGACCTTCCTTGGATATCTAGTCTATAATAGAACATCTATAATAGGATATCTATCTATAATAGGACCTTCCCTGGATATCTAGGACAACAAATTTAACTGGCACTCTGAGTATTGAACTCAGTACTCTCTAAAATGGCTTGAATATGTGTAATGTGTAAGTTTAAATCTGATATAAAATCAGTAAAATCACACATCAGAGCTAAAGCCAGTGTCAAAGCAGTAAATAGCAAGCAAGTGGCACAAATTAAGTGCCTTTTCTGTGGTTCTGGAAATTTTAGTGGCAATATACATCACTGCAGGTTTACTTCCATGTATTGAGAATACATGGAATGCTGAATACTGTGATGTGTTTTCTGAATTTGACATGAGTAACCAGCTAATTAGTTTTATCACTTATTAAACTCTATGCCTATCAGTCTCTTCTGTGCTAGTAACTTAATATTACTTTGAGCTTCATTCACTTTCTCAGCTCTTACATTGTTTAAAGTTAATGGGCCTTAACTTTGCTCTCCCTTGTACTAATGGGGTGTTATTCTTCTGTAGTGATCCTCTGAATACAACTGGAAGCACAACTCAATGTCTCTGAATATGTTTTCTTAGATCAAATAATATTACATTCTTTGAAACCGGGGAAGGTTTAAGTGTCTCAGTAAAGAACAAATAGGGGTTATGCTAATACTTCTTGCTTGGCCTTTTCTGTTTTTATAACTAGGAGGGAGTGGATATTCAATTGCCACTTTTTCTGTATCAACAACTTTCTTTGTGCCTACTGATCTTTGTGCATTGTACCACTGTTTCTGCTAAACTAGCCTCAACCTAAACCAATTGAATTCTATCAGTGATGACGGCAGCTAACAAAGATGGTCAGGCAATGCCAACCTTTCTGATGTTCACAAACCCAATGATCAAAGACAACAAAACATCATCCAGAAGTTGTCCATGATCATTTGTCTTATTCCTGTCCAGAAAAGGCCAAACTTTGGTTATCTGCTCTGTCCAGCCTGGATCTCACCCAAACTAGTAAAGGGGAATGCTTCCCCAGAAGGGGCCAGTTTCATTCTCTACCCTTGAAACTTTCTCTCAGTAAATTTTTTGAACAACCTCATATCTCCTGGCCTTCAGGAAACCTTTGAAGATCTCACTATGCTGCTTTGTATAGGAGATATTCTATAATTTGAAAGTTGGAATGCAGGGTATGTGGCATTTGTATTTGTTGGTGTTTATTTCTTTGATTTATTTAGATTTATATGTATCTGACATATTTTAATATGTTTATATGGTTAGCTGACCAAAGCCTGTGGGAATGGATGGCATAGATTCAAACGCAATGTAATTCGCTCTAATCTCGATTGTAGGAAATATGACTTCTGCAATAGAGTAGTAAATGTCTGGAACACTCTACCTGATCCTGTTGTTAGTCTCACTAATCTCCATACCTTTTACCTTAAACTATCTACCGTGGACCTTTCATATTTCTTAAGAGATCCCTAAGGGGGCATGCATAAGCGCACCAGCGTGCCTACCATCCCTGTCCTACTATCCCCATTTATATATAATCATTGTATGTTTATGGCTATGTTTTGCCTATTTATTTCCTTTTATTTGTGCCATTTTTTCCCTATATGTCCATGTCTATGCCTATACAGTTACTTGTTTCCTTGTACTTGTTGACAAACAAACAAACAAACAAATGCAAGCAAACGAAGCAGGGAAATTAAAAAACCTCATATTCTATTGAACCATAAGAGACTATCTCGTGGTCCTCTCATTATGTCTACCTTAAAAGAGAGTTCAGTGTTGAGGGGTCCTTCCCAGGAAGGCCAGACTTGCCAATCGTCTATCCCAACTCTTCTGGGACCCACGTACATAAAGGTCAGAGGCCACATGGCTACATTGTCTCTGAAGAGGCATCATTGGCCATTCTTCTGACTCTTTCATCTAAGTACAGGAAAAAATCTTTCAAAAAGATTTTTGAAGGTATGCAGCAAAAACATAACGTAAGTCTACTAGACCTGCTATTTGCAGGAAAAAATGAAGTAGCCGCAGACAATTTGATGCTTCCGTTAAACCTATGGACACATATTTCTTTGAATCAAATCTTAAAGTGACTGGAATCAAATTTGTTCTCCCTCAAAACTCAGGTCATAAACAAATCACATTGTGCCTTTGTCAATTCTCCAGATCACATTACAGTTGATTTTCAGAAGGCTAATATATAAGGTTGGACATGTCCTACTGACAAAGGAGTAGATGTTGGACTAGTTCTGTTGTTTTCTTCATTTGGTGCCTGATTTCTTGTGAAGGAAGTGGAAGAATCGGTGATGTTCCTAATTCAGGGCTGACAGCAATTATGCAGATATCTAACTACAGGTAGCCAGCAAGGCAGAGATAGGCAGGCAGAGAAGTTTTCCTTCTGGGACTCTGAGTTTGCTGCGGTGCCTTCCTTACAAATAGGACTCTTTTTTTCCCAATGTTCACCCAAAGCTACTCCATTACCTTTATTATTCTGTCAAGTTCAATGTGCAATAAAAAACCAGTCCCCAAATGATGGGTACCTGTGTTCATAGCTCAGTGGAGAGGCCCATAAATCACACACGGAGGCCAATGTGTATGTGCTTTCCATTTCTTGCTTCACCTTTTATTATCGTAGGACTGAAAAGTTAATAACCCAGTGGGTAATCATGCCATTATCAGTTTACATTGTAGTAAAGCCCATTCAAATGATGATTACATATGTTAATGAGCATCGTTATAATACACTACACAGTACATTACCTTCAGTAAATATAATTGTTTATGCACTTTAATGAGGGATATAATGCCTCAAAACTAATGGCATTGACTGAATTGTGATTTATTGCTGAAAAACTTTGCTATTAGGAAAGGAACTCTGACAGCCCCCTTTTATGTATACCTAACTTCCCCCCCTCTTTTTTTTTAAAAAAAAGCTGCCACTCATCTCTCCCTCACTGGGTTCCTGCAAAGAAGAAAAAGGCACCAAACAGATCTACGACTGTTCCTTGTCAAAGGCTTTCTCCACCTGAGGAAGCAGGAGGTGGGTTCACTGAAAGGATTTAATGAAGATTATTATGTTTACCTCTTGGTAAGCCTTAATGCATTATCTGGCAACCAAACTGATGCCACGTCAGAGTTTTGGCTGCAAGTCAAGCAACGGAAAATCAAAGTCTTAAATTGTGGGTTTGAAAAAGAAAATAAAAGTATATTTAAAAAAAGATGACATTTTTGTTCCCAGGGTCCTTCCACTAATAACTGAATGGTCAAAGAATAGTGTAGCTGGCTGACTATTTATAAATGCCCAGCTGCAGACAGATGAAATGGTGGGTAAAACTCTGCATGTTAAATTCAGTTCCTGAGTGTTTTTATTCTAGGTGGGTTGTCATTTTTGCATTGCTCCAGGAACAAAGAAATGTTTGTAGGGCATGGAGGGAAATCAGGTAGACCAATGTAATTGATTTTAGACACAATATGCTGAATTATACAGGAGCACATACTTGTCTCTCATTTTTTTCCACTTGCTTTAATTACCAGCTTTCACTGCTGAGACTTTTGCAGTTAAATGACAAAATGTATTAGCTTGCATTTACTAACTTTACTTCCCCATTTCATGCACTAGCAAAAGTTGCAGTGTGTAATGCACTAGCATAAATCTAATTTAGGGATGTGGTTGCTTCTGCAAAGAATTTATACAGAAGGCTTTATTTTCCTCTTCCTAGGAAGCTATATATAAGTACTTTTTTCCATTCTCAGCACTGCATTTAAAATGCAAAATTGTACTGTCATTTTGTCATTTACCAAATTCAACAGCAAATTATAATATAACAAGAGAAGTACTTAATGTATTTGAATGAACAGAAGACCAATTAAGAAAATATCCATACTCCATAATCACCTTTCATTCCCACTTCTGAAAATACATAGATGGAGAATACTTCCTGAAGAAAGACTACCACCTTAAATTAAAATTAAGGGAGTAGTTCTGGTAGGGCATTTTTAAAGAACTAATTTATAATACCGTTAAAAAAACCCAAACCCTGGGTATTTCAGAATAAAAGCATCACTTGCAAAATCCTAAAACACATCACATGAAATTATACACTGGAAAGAAACTATGAGGCAGATACTATTATAATTATTGGTCCAGGTTGTTGAAAAAAGAATTATTCTAAGCATTATACTATGTAATTAAGAACACTCCAGTGTTCTTAATTGTTGTCAAATAGGTTGGGAGTATGAAGGTTTGCTTTAAAAAACTATAGAGAAGATAACCTTTATTTGATCCCCAGATTGGCCTGATCACTTGCAGGGATCAATTGAGGAGGAAATTTTTCCTAGCTAACACTGTACTTTCAATGGATAATATTGCACCCATACTACACTGACCGCTTCCATCCTTTCCAACTTCCTTTTGTGATTTATATTGTATTTCTTTGGAAACTGCATAATTTATTTCTCAAGGATTACCATCAACCAAATTGATTGAGCAACCAAGTGAAATCATATGCTATAGTCAAAACACAGAGCTTGAGGCAAAAACAAATATATATACTATGATATCTTATAAAAAGGTATCTGATTTCAGACACAGATTTATTCTGTGGATTTGCTACAAAAGGCTCATGTGTCAAGGCTCTATACTAGTCTTCTCCAAGCCCTTGTTCCCAATTGTATCCAGCTATTGTAGAGGACAACAGGATGGCATGCTTAACAATATCTTCATCTTCAGTTCATAATATCTTAATTTGTCAAGATAAATTAACCTTTTTTCTTCCTAAGGGCATTTTCCTCAGTTTGTAACTGTGCTCCTTATGGCATAATACAGTTTAGTGTGCATAGGTTGATCTATGGGACACTTGGCAAGAGATAGATGGTAATGTGCAAGGGGAACTCAGCTGGATATAATTTGATTGCGTCTGCGTAGAGTTTTATGAACTTGGATTCAAAGTTAAATTCTAAACACATTTATTTAGGAGTAAATTCTGATGAAATCAATGAGGATTCTAACCAGATGTAATTCCCAAGTAAATGACTAGGATTTAATTTAAGGGGTAGCTTTTTAAGCACATTCCCGAAGATGTGTCATTATGGTAATAATCATGCACAAAACTTTTTCACAGATTGCAGTTGTATTTCAACTAGTTTGAAAGTCAGTAGTCTTTTAAAAAATCCTGCAAATCCACTGACATTGAGATGCAATTTGTGGTAAGATCTAATTAATTTTTTTGCTCCTCAGAATAATTTATTATTTACACTTCTTATTATATATGTATTTTAGCTTCATTAGTCTGCAATGCTGGAAAAAATTATACCTTCAAGTCCTATTTATCAAATTAATGGTGCAATTTCATAGTGACACATTCCACATTCATTAAACCAAGTACAGTAAAAATGCATTTAAATTAGATTAGTGTGATGTAATAAAGAGCCCAGAGTATGGGGTAATATTCTAGCTATAAAGGCACACCCAGACTGAGTTGAAAGCAACTTTAAGATAAATTTTAAAAACTAATTTTGGCACCAGTGTAAGGACAAGAATAATAAAAAAAATAGCCATTTGTTCTTGCTCTGTCAGATGAAATAATATGATGTTTTAATATATCATAATCAAAGAAAAAAGTGTATTCTTCTGTAGTTATAATAAAAGCTGACCTCAAACATCACCCAGCTGAATTTGATATTATTAATAGAATCTGATTTAGAATTGTTAAAGAAATGTTCTATTCAACAGATTATGATTGCAATTATTTTGTTTTGGACAAAATTGGTTATTATAGTCATATTTAGGAAGATGATATTTTAAAAAAAACTTTTGAGATTCTGACTAAGTTGCTGAATTGCTGAAGGAAATGAAAAGATATTCAGATCTATGCCTATTATATGATAAAGTGTGAACTTTCATCCTAGGAATATTTCTAATATTCATCCTAGGAATATTTCTAATGGTTCCTTCCTTCCTTCCTTCCTCTATACCACAGGGCTTCATTAGCTATTTTGAAATAATTTTCAGTAAATAACTGCTAATAATTCTAATGAGTGTTGTGCTAATATTCTGTATCAGTTAATAAGAATAGACTAAAGGAACATCAAAACATTTTAATTAGGCGCTTGCTTTGCTCACATGTGCGTTCTTCTGCGCAAGTGCAGAAGCGTTTTGAT
>JANHZT010005036.1:57769-68429 GCA_032468215.1 Stegonotus admiraltiensis
CCTCATTTTACCTACCTCGAAAGGATGGAAGGCTGAGTCAACCTTGAGCCTGGTGAGATTTGAACTTGCAGTAATTACAGGCAGCTGGCTTTAATTTAACAGCACTTTAACCACTGCGCAACCAAGGTTCATGGCATATTATTTGTATCAGGACATGAACTGTGTCATATAAATCATAATTGATGCTGTCTTTTTTAAAAAAAGTCATTTCTAGAATTCATCAGCAGCATTTGCATTAAGTTAGATCCATTTGAAATTAATAGGGCTTGTGTTAGTCATGCTGATGCCTAATTTACTGATTTCAATGGAGCTTCTCATAAGTAATTCACCCTGAATGCTGCTCAATTAAACAAAAGAAAGAAAGAATGAAAGAAAGAAAAAGAAAAGAGCAGAAACATTAAAAGAAAAGTGCAGAACTGGACAGCAATAAAATCTCAGGCTATTATACAGATGGCAGGTTAAATTGAAGTGGCTTTTTGCATTTATAGTTCATCTCTCACAAGGCCAAAAGAAAAAAAACCAAAACAAATTACTGTCCAGAGAATATTAAGGACACATATATATAGGGTGGGAAAGGGGGGGACTGGTTGCTATGTATCTTAAGTCATATATCAGCCTGTGCCTTTATTCCTCAGTGCTTGTAAAAACAAATCTTCCCCTGGATCTGCAGTTCCAACACTGTGTGGCTCTGTTAGCAGTCTTGCTCTCAGATGATTAGAGCAATGGTAGTTTTTTTGGGTTTTTTTGTTTGGCATTGCTGTTTTCTCATTCTCACTGAGTAAAATTAGCAAGGGAACAAATTGTATCTATGAAGCATCAATAAAGCTTCAACGGTATCTTTTTCTAGGCTCAATGGACCTTTTCTGCAGTTTTAGCCTAAACTATTACCAAGGTGCTTCATAGATAGACAGATAGATAGATAGATAGATAGATAGATAGATAGATAGATAGATAGATAGATAGATATTGAGATAGAGATATATACAGCTACACACACACACACTTGTGGGATCAGGATATTAAAATCAGCAGCTGGCCATTTCATTTAGTTAATGTTTAGATGTTTCTGTGGTTTTCCCCAGGGGTGCACTCAACTGTCCCCACCAGTGGGACACTGCTTTTAGTCCATGGGGTTTTTGTTTTATTTTAAATGTTAGCCCTACTTCAGTTAGGGGCTCCTGCTGGTTTCAGCTTTAATAGCAAATTGCTCTGTAACATCTCCTAAAACCCTCCTATAAATATTTTCTTTCTCTCTTTTTTTTTTAAAAAAAGTTTCTTTATTTATTGCCATTCATGCAACCTGTCCAAAACACTGGGAAAAAAAATCAGCCAGGAAGCTTCCATTATCTCTTAACACCATACCTGCTTCGGTTAAGTGCTAGAGTTCTTTATTTGCACATTTTTATTCTGGAGTCTTTGGTATTGAGCTTGGTTGTTTGATTGCAGGCATTTCACTACCTAACTAGGTAACATCATCAATATCAGTGAGTGTAGAGTCTTCTTTCTGTTTTCATACATTAGCTTGTCTTGGCAATATTGGGGTGGGGGGGTTTCTTCTTGGTAGTTTCTGGATCTGGGTGGTTAGGTGTTTTTCGATGTTAATCTTTACTTATCTGTGTGTTGGTTGCTGGAGAATGGAATAATAGTCTACTATAGAGTACTGAGTGACCCAAGTGTATTTAGTCTGTTTGTATAGCCATTTAAATTTTGCATAATCACGAGCGCCATTATAAGAAATTCACCTTTCAAGAATCACTTCCTTCAGATTCCATGGAAAGCTTAAATATCAACTTCCTTCGCTATTTTACCTGTTACCTGGGAGGGTAACTAAAGAACCTTTTCTTTGTATCCCTGTTGGCAACTTTTAAAAAGTAATTTGAAGTTATTTCTTCATTGTCTCTTGAAATTTATTTTTATTTGGTCATTGTACAAATTAAGTTTCTCCATTTTTTTCTTGAAATAAATGTAACATGATAATCTGAAAATATTTAATAGCATTAAGATCCGTAATTAGAATCTTAATCATTTGGGATGAGATCCACCTGTTTCATTAATTCTGAAAGTCATCTCGATTTACATTGCAAACTCTTTAGATCTGCAACTTTATTTTTATGGTGCCATTCAAATAACTTGTAGCAAAACGAGTACAAGTTAAAAGGAATTGCACTGATTGTGAACCACTCCCAAATGTGCATGAAAAACCACATAAAGCATAATGTCAGGGTAAATATGAATGCTTGCTTTTTCTTAGATTTAGACCAGAAAAACTATACACAAAATAACTTGAGAATATAAGATCTTTCAGATGTTTGTACTTGTGTAAAGTCATTCTGTGGATGAAATTACCCGATACCTATTTTTTGAAGACACCGTGTTCTTAAAATTTCAAATGTACTAATTACGCCAAGAACATTGGAGACCCCTGCCATTACCTACCCGTAATCTGTTTTATTGTCACATTTCATTGCATTTGGAAAACTTTGCAACCTTATCTATCTTTTCCCACACAACACTATCTCACACACAGTGTTCCAAACAGGAGATTTCTTAATAAGATCCTCTTCAAAAAGAAAAAAAAAACAGATGAAAAAAGAAAAAATGCTAAGATTGTTTTTATAATGAATATATTTGGCCTTCGTGAAGTTGTGATAGGTTCACTGAAATTCCATTTCACAATTAAAACACTGTCCTCAATAACATCTCCACTTCATTACTGATTTGCTTATTTTTCCCACTAAATGCTGTTCCTATTTATTATTTTTTATTTCTAGAATTTACCTGTCTCAGCCAGCTCTCCTTGGTTCTTCCCTGTTGCATTCCAAGATGAGACTATCTATTTTCAACTTCTAATTCTGATCATTTGTCCTTGGCATCAGATAACACTTCTATTCTCAGGATGCTTTCAGGCAAATATCCTGTCTATATAAAATGTACTCAGGGATTCTTGCAGTTCTCCATTCTATTTTATTCCTTCTCAGAGATTCCCCTCCCCTTTCCATACTAAGCAATTACTCTCATTAATTATTCTGGCTAACAGTAATTATCAGCAGTATGCACCCCTAGTCACATTAATAACAGAGATCTCTAGGACACTGAGGAATTGTGTGGCAAGATTGACTTCACCATTTAGATTTCCAGGCTTCACAAAGCGAGTGAGGCAGTTTTGTTCCTTTGTCCACTGCATAAACATATTCACACTGGTACGGAAATGGCATTCTCAAATCAGTTATATTCACCATGCTGTATAAAGTACCAAAATAATAGCTACCCGAGGCACTTACATTGTACACAAACAAGCATTTTTGTACACTGCTACAATAGATACAAAATGGTTGAAATGTAAATATTATCTCCTAACCATCTCTGATATCTATCATGTATATCTCTTTAAATTATCAGCATATTTGGAGTAAAAAGATCAAAGGAAATTTTCACGTACTGAGTCATTCTATTGGTTGATTTAACTCCATATTGCACATAGGAAGCAATAATAATTGTTCTACGCCTGAGTCTGGAACTTTTTCCAAGGGTACCTTGGAGTTTTTGGGGGGGGGGGAAGGAATTCCTATTATAATTTTATTTTTCAAGGATTTAAGGCAGAATAAAAGGAATTTGAGTATGGTTTGGGCTATTTGTTATATTTGAATTTATGTGGAGTGGTCATCCACAAGGAAGATTAGTCTGTCTGGATTTACACAAGATGCTAAGGTATTAAGAATAGGTGGCTGAGTTCATTCATTATCTGGAGGTGAATTCACATCTGTAGTATCTCAAGATCAAAAGCTGTCATGTGAACATTTAAAGCATTTCATTGAAAGTCCAGTTAGCCAATTCAAATGAACAAAAATATCATCCATAGGATTCATTGGATACTTTCAAGGCTTTGGCGGACTAGACATCTCTGAAGGAACAAGGATAGCTATGCTATATGTCTTCTAGGTAAAGGAAGTATTGTGAAATCATCCATTTATACTTCAGACAGCTGCACATCATGACTAGACACCAGAACAGAAGTTTTTGCAGTTAACTCATCAGTTGAGCAGCTGAGGGTCAAGGAATTTCAATGATTTATCCAACATTGACACAAGGTTCATATAAGTGGCACTTTCTTAAATACTTTCGGATATAATCAATTTACAGCTGAAGAGATATTTTCTGAGTGGCAGGATAAGAAAATATGTGAGGACTCAACATTCTCAGCTATAAAGAAGAAAAATTGTTTTAAAGATTTGAAAAGTTTTGACAAAGAACACGGACTGGATGTAAGAAAATGTAAAATGAATAAGGGGAACAATCTTTTTGAAAGATTTTTTAAAATTGGAATTAAAATAGACAACTGAACATTCCCTTATTACAAATGATGGATTTTACAAAACAAAAGATAACGGTAATATGACCCAGATTCTGATGAAGAGGATACAGCACCAAAATTTGAAAAGGTACATAGAATAAATACAAGATTTGCAAAAAATAAGAAATGTTCCAAGGCATACTTTGCCAAAAAGGGATGCCTTACCATTCTTTGTCAGAAAGAAGACAAAAGATCAAATCTTGCAGCAGTATTTTAATACATGACTGAAGATTGATAGTACAGATTGTTCTTTTTAAAAATTCCTATTAGAATCTTGCATGAGAGAAAGGACTATATTTTAGCCGAAAGATAAAAACAAGAAGATTCCATTCTGATGGGATAAATTGGAAAGTATGATTTTTACTTTTAAACAACAGACGTTTCAACTGACTTATGTCCAGAAAATTAAGGAAATTCTAGAAAAAAATTAGAGAGGAATTGGAGAAGTTTCAAATATAGTTGTCAGATAAAACTATACAAAAAAGTCAGCAGGTGCAACCAGAAATTGAAAGATATGACATTAAATTAGGCACTATAGATATCTACTTTTCTAAATTTTTGACGATTGTGGATTTCAAATGCTTAACATGGAACTTAAATGGAGCAAATTGTCCTCAATCAGAAAAAACACACTAGAAAAAATGAAAACGAAGTACCTAAATGATGTCTACAAATTACAGAGAAATAGAAGAAAATAATAGAGAAAAGGATATAAAATATTAGATATATAAAAATGTGCATCACTTTATTTCAGCAAGAACTAAAAAAAGAAATGGAGTTGTTTTGCATATAAATCTCCAACTAAATCAGAACTTTACTGATTGGTGAGCAAGGCAGATTTTTGGCTGTGAAAGTTAATTTGCATGGGATCAAGATTCTGATATTGGGAGTTTATGTTCCAAATGAGGAAAAAGTATTGTTCTTTCAGAGTTTTCTCTTATGAAAATTGGTTTCCCACCTGAGTTCTTCTACAAATATATTTTAAGTTGTAAATATTAGTTTTAAAAGTATTCGCATATATCAATAGCCTGATCCTAAATAGCTTTAAACATGCCAGCATGCCAGATCACATTGAACCCAACAAACCTTTTGTATTCAGAACCGAATCAGATTGTTATACTGCAACAAAAGCAATTATTTTAATTTTTTAACAATGTAGTCCTATATGAGTATATATTTAGATTTAAGTATGCTTAATAGAGATACTTTCATGAGGGTATATTTCAATGGAAGTGTACTTTTTAATAACTTGATAAAAATACATAAGACTGAATTATGAATCCCCTTAATTGAAATAATATATATGTTAACTTGTTCTGCTTTATGCTTTTCAGGTGCAATTTTACTATAAGTTATGGGCAGATGGTTTTATTGATTTTGAATGCATTTGTGCACAGCTAAGATGCAAAACATTAGCCCTTTACTTTACATTGTTGTGTTTTGTCAAACTTTGCTTTTTTTTAAACAACTACTTTTAAAACAGATTTGCAAAGGAAGTCTAACAAGGAATATTTCATTCTTTGTAGGATGAAATTGCTTTCAGTTGAATTTCTGACAGACCTGTGAAGTTGGTTTAATAATATGCCAATGGAAATGGAGCATTCTGGCTACATTCCTTTGAAATCCAATAAAGCAGATGACTCCAAGCTGTAATGGAACTGATGTTGTCAAATGACTTTGCTTATTTGAATATGAGCATGGCTTGGATTATTGGGGGAGGAACAAGCAATATGTGATTGGCATAACTTTTGACAAGGGTCCTAGAATCCATCTGGTTTATGGCACTGTCTCCTCCATATCCGTCCTGCTCCCCCTCCCCCACCTTATTTGCCCAAGATGATGAAAATATAATGTTATAGTTTAGCTTCTGGCTTTCTGCAATAGCAAACTGTCAGCAAGCATTCAATAGACACAGCCCTGAATGTGAGTTTGTGAAAGTGAAATGTGCTCCCAACAAGTCCCTGCAACTATTGGTATGGGATGGGTGGGGCTGCTTTTGATTTTATTTTTAAAAAGTTTGGTTATAGTTGTTTCCAAGTCAGCTGCTCTGGAAGCCACTTTCTGAAAGGCACAAGAGACCTTGAAATGTACAAATCTCTGGTGTGAAAGGAAAGAATTGTTCAAAGGACTTTTACAAAGCTTTGTGAACTGACCTTGATTTATCATCAGTGTGAACTGGATAGATGACTGTTATAATAAAAAAAACAAAGCAAGACATGGGACATGTCATGGCAGTCAATTTCTACTTAATCTTCCTAGGATTAGTTTTGTTTACTTGTTTTTATTTAAATAAGCACCTCTAATATTGGGGGAATTAGTTCTCTCAGTGTGCTTCATTAGTGTAACTTACCACCACAAAGACTGGCTGTATTGAGAAAGATTGCGCCATTATCAAATAATTAGGAATGCCTTAGCAGGTGCATACACTTACCTTTGCAATTAAATCCTTGTTAAAACGTGGAATTTCAGAGACTTGAAATGGTTCCTTGATCCCAGAGGATATAGCCCAGAAACTTATTCTATAAAGCAGAGATCATTTGGGAACAGCAATATCAAGCAAGGAATCTTCTTTTCATGAGCACACATGAAATTTTTAAAAAGGCAGTGCCTGGTGCTCATATGGTCACTGTGCAAAGTTCTTGAGCTGATTTATAACCCTTCTACTTAAATGTTAGAAATCATTTGCCTTGAGGTTTCATTGAGTTGGTACTAAATAGTTGGTCTGAACTTGATCACGGCAATATGCTAGTTATCTTTCATGGCAAGTTTCTTTCATAGATAGCAAACACATACTTACACATATATTTCTGTGTAGTTTTCCTATTGCAATTATTTATTTTCAATAAACCATTTGTTAATTATAAAAATGTTGCTCAATATTTATTGGCTTTGATTTTATATGCACTTAGAATATCTAAAATCATTTACATCAATATATAACTGCATAGGAATAAATATACTGCTTTTGACCTTTTGTGATGTTATTCTGCATATGTAACATTTAGTCCACAACCATATGTTGCTTTTAATTATCTGAGAACACTTCTGGATAAGGAAAATATGCAGCTTATTAGCAAATTGGCGTGAAAGATTGACATATATATTTCTGTACACAAACAATTTGATTTGTGGAAAAGTTGCATGCAATGATGTTTCTATAATGGTGTTATATTTTCTGTGGTGAAATATTTTCTGTAGAGGGATACAGCAAGACATAAACTTTTATGAACATGGTGGAAGTCTCTTCTACTGTAGTCCTATCTTCAGTTTCATATGTATTTATTGCTGCAGAATTTCTATTGCTTAATCTAGCATACAAGATTATGAACCATGAACATTCAGTATATTCAAACAATTAATAAAACTGCAAAATAAAGAACACATTTGCCATAAAGAAAGATGAGCTCACTCATATCTATTGCAAAGGCAGAGTGTGACAGAGGGATGTTTAAAAATCTACACTATGAATTATTGTAATTAAATTACTTAATGTTTAAAATTATTTTTTAAATAAAAGGAATACAAACATTCTGTTTTCCCTGCAAAGTTAAAGGGGAGAAAAAACTCCCAAAATTACAATTTAGAAGAAAATGAAGACTGGAGATAATTTTTTAAGTCAGTTTCACAGAAGTTTAATGCCATAATTCAAGATGACAGAAACTACTGCCAAGGAGAAACAATTTTCCTCCATTTTTTTTTCTACCGGACCTATTTCCGTTTGATGAAAGAGATGGCAATAGAAATATTTCCAAAGTATGAGGTGAGAAGGCTTTCAGAGAAACATTGGCATCTTCTCACAGGTGGATTTTGTTTTGGGGCTTTCTTGCTGCCAGGAGACGCACATGAATCTCCTGTCTTTCATTGTTCAGGAATCTCTCCTGAGAGCTGCACTACAGCCTCTCTGGCTTCCCAAGGGAAAATGTAATGAGCAAACTCTTCCCATTGTGCTTTTCTAACAGTGGTGCAACTGTCATTGCCCTGCCCAAGGGGAATTCACTGGAGAAATTATCCACCCAATTTCTCTGCTTAACTTCTTGATGGGGCTTTCTAAGAAGCAGTTTATGTTTAGTTTGCCTAAAGAAACAACTTTGATTGTAAACGTAAAGATATGTTATTTTAATCCACTTTATTTGTCATTGCTGGAGAATGATAAGTTGGTGGATCAGAGACCTGATCCAAATAAATGAAAGCATGAAAAAATGTTTTATTTGCAAAAGTGTGTGTTCCTCAACACATCAGACATGTACAGAATTCTTAAAATATTATGGGAGACTTCTCAGTTCTTAGTTTTTTTGCAGAGGGACAAGCCAATTTTTAGAATGAGATTTTTTAGACAAATTGAGTTAGTCTTAGAAAATCAATTTAGACAAATCTACAGCAATGTGGGTAGGAGGATGCACCAATTCTCTACATAATTTGAATAAATGGGACGTGAGATGGCTCCTGAGAGCAGCACTGACAGCCAAAAGAATTATACTGATGGACTGGCAAAGAAAAATCATGCCATGAGTTGATTTATGGCCTATTGCCTTTCTGGATATAACTAAGTGGGAGAGAAGTCCCTTTATTTGTGCTAATAAAATGGACATCAGTTCTCTCACACAAGTATAATTTCAGAGCTAGTAGTATGAAAAGCTGGCATCTAGGATTTTTTTCCTCCACTCTTCCATCTCATGTGTGCCCTTGTGGTAGTCTGTTTTAGTTGACATTAAAGTATTAAATGTCAAAACCAAAGCCCATTTCTCTGTCACTTTATGAGCCTTTTCTTAAAATCAAGCCTCATTATCCACATTGTCAGTCTTAAATGGCTGATCATGAAAACATATATTTTTATTTCTCATAGTTATTATAACATTTGGAATATGCGTTTTTCTACATTAAATATCTGCCCCAGGTATTATTATTTTTTTGCTGCCAAAACTATTTTACCAATTGGACCCATGGCTTAGAGGAAGAAATGAGAATATTAGTAGACCTGTCAGAAATTATTTGGAAGAGGTGCCTTGGACTTCTCAAATTTTCATCAGACAGTCAGCCCTTTTTCCCCCCACTGTCTGCATGAACTTGGTCTACTAGCACTTTACAAGTCATTTTAATGAACTGACTCCTTAAAACAGCAGCAGCAAGATGTGCCTGCTTTAATTAATAGCAAAGAATGGTGTGCACATACAAGGTCCAATAATTCTCAAAGTGTGCCCAATCATAAATATTAGTGCCCTGCACTTTAGAGTTATACATATGTTTATTTTGGAATACTTTATTTATGTCTTTGAAAATTTAGGATCAAGACTCTTTGGAAATTAGATATATTCTAGCTCTTTCATCCAAATGACTATTACTTTCAGGAACTGTTATTTTCTAAAAATGGAATCTCAGTCTACGGCAACCTTTTTTCTAAGCAAGGATAGAATTTTTTTGCCAAAAACAAAAGCTGCTAGTTTTTTATTCTATCATATTGGCACTGTTAACTACCAAACCAGGTTAAGGCTTGATATTAGAATATATACCCTTAAATAACTTTAAGGGTATATATTGCACAAGGAATGTTTAATCCAGTGGTGAAATTCAATTTTTTTTACTACCAGTTCTGTGGGCGTGGCTTGGTGGGCATGGCAGGAGAAGGATACTGCAAAATCTCCATTCCCACCCCACTCCAAGGGCCAGCCAGAGGTGGTATTTTCCGGTTCTCTGAACTACCCAAAATTTCCGCTACCGGTTCTCCAGAACCTGTCAGAACCTGCTGGATTTCACCCCTGGTTTAATCTGACAAGATTTGTTCTTGGTAAACTCATTCTGATTCTAATTATTATTGTGTTTTTAAAATGTTTATAAAACAACCACTTTTTTATTTGCTCCATGATCTTACCCGTTGTCTATATCTGGTCTTTCTAAAATAACTTTTTCAAACTAGATTTTGAAACTATTCTCATTTTGAAGAGTGTTTTACTGTATGCATAACTTGGAATCTATGGCTGTATAATTTGGGTTTATCTTGAAAAATCTAAGAGAAGCCCAATGTGGTTGGTATTTGAATGGGAAACCACCCTGATAGATTACCAGGGAAATCTCACATTTGTAGAAAAGGCTAAGAAGTTGAAAATAGCATCCTCACCAGAAGATTAACAAGTTAGTTAGTTAGTTAGTTAGTTAGTTAGTTAGTTAGTTTATTACATTTATATACCTTCCTTCTCCCGAAGAACTCAGGGCGGTGAACAGCCACTGGATAAAATAAAAGAATACAAAACTTAAAAGCAGTTTAAAATAATTTAAATCAATTTGGCCCATGATTTAAAATACCCCAATTTAAAA
>JANHZT010005036.1:85773-103937 GCA_032468215.1 Stegonotus admiraltiensis
CCTCCTCCTCCTCCTCCTCCTCCTCCTCCTCCTCCTCCTCCTCCTCCTCATCAAAATTAAATATAAAGCTGCGTGATGTTAATCTTCCTCCTGGCAGTGGAAATCACAAGCAAAGGAGGAGGCAGCAATTGCAAAAAAAAAGGGGGGGCTTAAAAGAAGCTCTGAGATCTCTGAACAGAAGAAACAAAAGGATGTTAACTTCACTCTCATCCATCTCCTTCCCCATAACCAGAGGTGGTATTCAGCCGGTTTGGATCAGTTTGCACAAATCGGTAGCAGAAATTGCAGGTGGGCTCGCCCTGGCTCTATGCCAGTGGTGGGTTTCAAAATATTTTACTACCAGTTCTGTGGGTGTGGCTTGATGGGTGTGGCATGGCTTGGTAGGCGTGGCTTGGTGGACATGGCAGGGGAAGGATACTGCAAAATCTCCATCCCCACCCCACTCCAGGGGAAGGATATTGCAAAATCTCCATTCCCACTCCACTCCAGGGGAAGGATACTGCAAAATCCTAATTTCCTCCCGATCAGCTGGGTCTCAGGAGGCAGAGAATAGATAGGGGCGGGGCCATTCAGAATTTTTACTACTGGTTCTCCGAACTACTCAAAATTTCTGCTACCGGTTCTCCAGAACTGGTCAGAACCTGCTGAAACCCACTCTGGTCTAGGCCCATCTAGTTAGCATTCCATCTCACATACTCAGGAGGCTTGTGGGTACTCAGGAAGCCCACAAGCCAGATGACTTCCCTTCCACCTAGTCTGGAATCGCAGACTGCTCTTGTGTCTGAGGGATCATCAAGACAATAGTCAGCATGGTAGGAGTTTCTCTAGCTCCTTTCAAAGCCACACAAACTATAGCCAGCACTGCATCTTGTGGCAATATATTCCACAGATTGATTATATGCAGCATGAAAAACAATTTCCCTTATCACTTTTAAATTTCCTACTAGTCAATTTTTCAATCCACTAGACTAGGTTGGGAGAAGAAAAAGTCACCCTTTCTTTACCACCCTTTCTTCTATCATGTTATAAATAGGCCCGGCAAGCATATTTTCTCTAACCTAAAGAGCCCCAACAGTTGCCAGCTGTTTCCATCTGCAAAGTTTCGAGACCCTAATTCTTTTTAGGGACATTTTTCTGCACCTTCTCCAGCTTCCCGATTTTGCTCTTGAACTTCATGGTGTCTAGAACTGGATAGAGTAATATTCTACATTTTAATATTAGATAGGGAGCAATTCCTTGAGAGTCTATACAAGTATCAGTAATAATTTCTATATTTTCCCCATATTTAGAACTGATCCCTAAAAACTAAGAATTTTGAAGCTAAGCCTTGGCTCAAATTGAATTCAAAATAAAATATTATTTGTGTCACAAACTAATCTCCTATTTGTTTGCTTTAGTGTATGATAGGTCAGAAAAAAGAGTATTACTTTTACACTTTTACTCGATGTACAGATGAAGGGATTTCAATATACAGTTTGCTTGACAGGTTACTCCTGCTGGAATTTCTGTACAAGAACTAAATCCAGGGTGCATAAATCTATATGTCCACTAGAAAGAAATTATCAGCATTTAATGCATTAAGCCAGCAAAACATGTTTTGTTGATTTAGACAGAACATGCTATAAAATTCTAACCATTATTGTTTCTCAACCATGGCTTAAAATGCTGTACACACTTAATAGTGTTTCTTCAATAAATCAAAAATAAACAACTTTTTTCAGATTGAGGACCACAAAGCACTAGGTAAGACCAGTACAAAAACTGAGTCTAATTAATAATAGTATTATTTAAGATCCAAAATGAAACTTATCTGAATCCTTTAAATTAATTAAATGGAGCTATTAAATGATATGCAAATGGGAGGGGAGAGAAACCTCAGATAACCTGAAGTTAGTAGTTGGGTTCCACAATATGGAAGTAGTTTGCCATTGCCGCCTTCTGGATGTTTTCAGCTTCTCAGCCTAGCCCTAGTCTATAGCCGTGATAGTTCCTCGTGGTCTCCCATCTATGTGTTAACATGGTCCAATCATACTTTATTTTTTTTAAAAGATCAACTACGATTGGCTACGAGCAGCCAATTTTCTCAACTTGGTTAAATAGCTTTGTAACTTGTGTACATTCATTGTTGTGGGTTTCAGCTAAATATTTTAGCATACAATGAAATAAAAATACAAACAAAAATAAACCTCATACATGAATTGAAATTGAATGGATGGAAAGAAAGAAATCAATGAATGTTATATTCATAATTTTACACATAGACACTGATCAAGCCCTAGCAAAATGTTATATAGGACTGTCATGGTGTATCATGGTGTAGAGCACGGTTTCCCAATTGTGGCAATTTCCAGGTATGTGAACCAATTCTCCACATTCTTATCAACGGCCATGCTGCCTGTGGAATTCTGGGATCTGAAGTCCATAGACATGGAAATTGCCAAGATTGGGAAAATCCTGTACAGAATTTTTTTTTTAAATCAGCTAATCTGAAAAAAGATGCCTAAATGTGATTATAAACAAAACTGTTGTCTGTTAATACTTCTGATAAACTGAAATACAGTGGATTAAATAAGTTATGATTTATTTCTCAGAACATTTCAATGAAGTAACTTGGTCTCAAAGAGTGAGTTCCCTCAAGCTGCACAGTGAGCTTTATGGCAGAACAGAGATCTGACCGACTGCTGTTGTACCGAACAGCCCAACCGTACTAGACAGCTTCCAATTTCTCCCTTTCTTCTTGGCAAAGAAAAGTGGGCTGCTGAGGAGATGGCAGAAACCTGTTGCTTGCAAAGTTGTCCACAAAAGGCTTTAGTTCTGCCATCCAAGAGAGCTATTTATGTAGCCAAGCCATAGTTAAAAGAGTTTCCATATTGCAAACAGAGAAAAATAAGCCCAAATATGCCTTCCTGTCGATTATCAGCACTTTTCCACCTCCAACAATTCACCAAAACACTCAGCTTATTGCCTCCACCATTCTACATTTTAATCTATGGTACATGTGGACATTCAAGGTTTAATAAATCTTCAGAGGACAGACCAAGCCAGAATCTGTAAGGCAGCGAATTAAGGTTCTTTACGTGGCATTCCGATTAATTTTTTTTTTCTTTCTTCCTTAGACACTCATTTATTGATGTAAGGTTTGGACTTGAATGCCATAACTTTAAAGCACAGCTTAGCTTGCCTTGCCTGTGTAGCTAGCCGTCATCTCCTGAGGTATACTTTGGAAATACTGGAAACCAATTTGCCTTACTTGCACAAGTGCTTCAACTCAACCCAGGAAAGTAATGGATTCACATCACAGAATCATTTTTATAGCTGTTGTACTGGGGTGGGGGGGAATTAAAGCCCTAGGCATACTTTTTATATATGTATGTGTGGGTTATATTTTTCCCCTCTCTCTTCCTTAGAAGCACCCATAATATGGACAAAACAGAGAATTTCATCTTTGACTACCAAGGCATGTGAATTCAGAAGCTTCAAAACCTTTTCCTACAGTGCATTCCTGAAATGAGCAAGCCAAAAACAGCAGGAAGAGGCATGCAACAGAAGACACCTTATATTTTTTGGGATGAGACTTCTTCCTTACTTAATCCTCAAGCATTTGGAATACAGTATAATATTGTTCATAAAAAAGGAACTGGACTAAAAAAAGTTGTAATTCCTAGGAAGAAGAAAATGGGGTGTGGGGGGTGGGGAATGAAGAAATCGGAACAAATAGACAAATTTTAATGCAATTTTGGCTGGAGAAATCAGTAGGTGAATTCCAAACAATATGGACACTGTAACATGCAAATGCAATGCGTAAAGAGGACCCAAATCACAGGTACCACAAATACAAATGTCACAACTGAAAAATAAAGCAGACAGGGTTATTTTCACTTGGTTAAGGGGCGTAAATAAGACTACTAGAAGTGATGCTGAAAGAATCTTCAGAGGTTGTGAAGCCTGGACAAGAAGATTTGGGAACTGGGAGCACAAGTAAGATTTTGGTGTTTTTCTTTTTTGGCCAGTCCTTTCACATGTGGCTTGCTGTGCAGGAAGAGAATACAGGATTCTGGAAATCAATAATTGATTTCATAGATGATGACATCAAGAAGGATTTAATTTCTACAATAATGGCTTATGTTACCCTCCAAAGGACTCCTGAGAAGAAATGGGTCTACATCTTACAAAGGCTGGGAAGGAAGGGTTTAACACATAATGTATTAAGAGAGTTTTAAACTAGAACAAAGGGGGGAAAGTGGAAACTGTCTAGAACTGACTGTAGAACCAAGAACTGAGATCAGGAAAGCAGGATGCAAATGGGGAAGGAGGAGACTGGAAGAGGTTCTCAGAATTTTACAGGAAACCACAATAGTAGTGCCAGGCACAGTTATTCAGGACCTCGGAGGTCTAATATGTATAAAATATGGGAAATAAATCAAGAAGACTCAGGATGACACATGATAAGTATCACTGAACTTGGGGGGGTAGTACTAGATGAGTTGACAGTCATGACTGATGTATATATACAGTAGTATTAGAAGGCTAGAAAAAAGGGAAATGTACTACTTTCAAACAAATATATACTTATACATATATTACAGAGAAATGATGGAATTGGAACTCATAAATTCTGTAGCAATGGTTGGGGTAAGAATAAAAAAAGTAGGAAAAGTGTTATTGTTGTGAGAGATATTAGACTGTGAGGATAGGCAGTAGACATGTATGAGGCCTTTCAGTATCAATGACTAGTCTTTCAAAGACTCCTGCTGCAGTAATAATGGGAGATTTCAATTATCCTGACAACTACTGGGACTATAAGTCTGCCAAGAGTCAAAGGTCCAACCAATTATTGTCCTCCATTGCTGACAACTTCATTTGTCAGAAGGTAGAAGAAAGAACAAGGGGATCAGATATTCTGGCCCTAATCCTCAAGGGAGAAAATGGTTGAAGAAGAGAAGAAGGCTAATATATTGGGGATAAGGAATTGTATTATCTTTGAATTTATGTTATCCAGGTGAAGAATTGGAACTCAGAGGCTAGATTGGTACTTTGAGGAACTTTTGGGGAAGCTAAGTTGGATCCAATGATGTAAAATCCTGATGGAGGAAGAAATCCAGGAAGGATGAGAAACAATTCCTACAAAAAGAGAAATGGGAAAAATGTACCAGGCCCAAGACAGACATAGAGAGCTCTCTAAAAAGCTGAAGAGAAAAGGTGCATGTGTAGGAAATGGAAAGAAAAATAGAATACAGGGTACCCTTGTTTGTGTCCGAAAGACTAAAGCTCAAAATGAGGGACACTTTTAAAATTAATTTATTTAAATTTATATGCTTGTCTTCTCAGCATTGAGCACCACTTGGAATGTATATCAAAAACAAATGACAGCAATAATAAGGATTATTTGTGTACCTCAGAAATGAGAGGAAACTCAAAGCCGATGAAAGTCTGTTACAAGGAGAAAGCAACCATTGATAAAGAGTGATGGTGACAGAGCAGAACTTCTTAATTCCTATTTTGCATCTGTCTTCTGTTAAAAGGAAAATGAGTTGTCATTGGTCATTGTTATGCCACTGGGGGAAAGAAAGAATTATAGCTTAGTATAGTGAAAGAGAATTTTCCTATTTTAAATAAATTCAAATATTCAGGCTCAAATGAACTAATCCTGAGGTACTTGAAGGAACTAGTGGGGTGATATTTTTGGGAACTCCCAAAGGACTGGAAAGATCCAAGAAGAATGGAAAGAAAAAGAACTGGGAAAATTCCCGATCTGTCTTATTCATTCATTCATTCATTCATTCATTCATTCATTCAGCCACTCATATTACAAAATGTGACAAAACTAACATTTATATTGTATTAATTTATATTTATAGTTTTAAAAAAGGGAAGGACAGAGCAATCTTGACATATGGTTATGAATCTTGGTATTTATATTGGACAAATAGTTTATGGAACAGTATATTTGTGATCTCTTACTAGGCATGTAACAATTAACAAACAAATCATGCCAGACTAATTTTTTTGGAGTGAGCTACTACTTAGACTTAGAATAACTTTATTGTCACTTTGAATGTACGCTAATCAGCATACATTAAAATGAAATTTCGTTGCATACAACTCTCAAAGGGTCTCCACCTCCAATATACACTACATAAACTTGACTAAATAAATAAATACAAAATTATGCATATATCCACAAATATTATATGACATGGAGAAACAACACAGTCTGCTTCAGATGTATACATGTACTTGGAGAGAAAAATGAATCTCGTGAGTTTACCAGACGGATGGCACAGGGAACAAAGTTGTTACAGAATCTGGTAGGCCTGCTAGAAATACTTCAAAACCTACTCCCTAGTAGCTTAGTAGATCAGGGAATGGCATAGATATTACCAGGATGTCAACAAATCCTTCAATAAGTATCTGATGATAAAATGACACAGTAGAAAAATAATAAAACTATAGGATGGACATTCAGTTGGGTGAATAAACCCATAAAATTCTCATTAAAGGCTGTAACTCAGCTTGAAGTTGTGGGCCATCTTCCACAGAGTTGTCTTCTGACCCTTCTGTGCCATTCAACTATTAACAAAGACCTGGATGAGAATGTTGAGAAAAGGACTAAGTTTGCAGATGACATACCATTGGGAGCTAATATTTTAAAGGACAGATAGAAGGTTCAACATGATATAGAAGGCCTGAGAAGTAACTGAAATCAATACAAAGGAATTTAAAAGAAGAGAAGTACAGGATAGGGAAGAACTGGCAGAAGTGCATGTGAAAAGGATCCTGATGTCCTTGCCAACCAGAAGTTAAAAGAGAGCCAGTTACTATATCCAGTTCTGGGCACCACAATTCAAAAGTGACAGTGAAAAATTGGAAGAAATTCAGCCGGCTACCAAGATGATGAAGCGTTTAGAAACTAAACTCTGTAAGTGAAATATTTAAAAGGAATAAACTGAAAAGGAAGTGAGCTTATTTTCTATTTTCCAGAGGCAGGGCCAGAACTAAACTCAAGAAAATAATTTGTAGTTAGAAATCAGAAGGAACTTCATGATTATATAAAGTGTCAACTAGTTAAACAGCCTGCCACATCCAAATGTTGGATGATATCTGTCAGAGATACTTTAGTGAAGTCTATTCTGAGCAGGGATTGGACTAGATCAGCAGTCCCCAACTTTTCCGCTCTGCAGATGGACAGCGGCAGCAGCAGGGGGGAGGGGATGTTTCACATGCACACCTGCCGCTTGTACAAATGGATTTTCCCACGCACACCTGCCGCTTGCATGGACCAGTTGCTGCAGGACTTCGGAGGTCTCTTTGAATGATTTTCTGCATCTAAGGGCCCAGGGTTGTATGTCATTCTCCAAAACCTTGAGGGGGGCACCCTAGGGACTCTTCCAAAATTATCACCAATTGGTAACATTTAATGCAGTGTTTCTCAAACTTGACAACTTTAAGATGTGTGGAATTCAACTCCCAAAATTCCTTAGCTGGCATTAAACACTGCACCAATGAGAAAGAAAGGGAAGTAATGTGTGGATGATAATTATAATAACTATATTCAATCTTAATTCAAATTTAATTTGATACTTCCCCTCTACTTCTTTTTTGGGGATCAGGTACTTTAGGGTGAAGTATTCTTGGCTCATCATCAAGTAGCAAAAATTACAAAGAGTGAGAGAGGTGCATGCCAGCTCTATTTTATTTTCTCTAATGGGATTTAAATACATTTCCAGCCTATCTTGACAATCACTGATGTATGGAATATTACGGGTTTATTGAAGACTCAATCCTAAACTATTGAAATTGGAAGTTTTATTTATTTATCTGTTTGTTGTAAATTTCCATTTCTTTCTTTATCTGGAATGAAATGCATCCTGCGTTAACAAAGAAGCTACCTTGAAGAAAAAGACTAGCAAGCATGAAATTAAAATCAAAACTACAGTAGGAAAACACATCTGAGAGGCACGTGTGTTCCATAGTGCAAGTCTGTAAAGATTCATGACTATGAAGAACAAAATAGAGTGGATTTTTTTCATCTCCTGGCTTTTGGAAGGCAACTCCCCCTCCACTGCCCATTTTAAATTATGCAGATATTTGCATATATGTAAATATATATGTTTGAATATAGGATAGAAAATGCAACTATAGACTGTATGCCTTAAAAATGCGGTATAACCAGAAATGATTGTATATTCTTTGATCTTGCCCTTCTTGGCTGATAAAATATACAGCTGAAGTAAAATCCTTTTTCAAAAACTGGCAACCTTAGCCTGTTCGAACTACTGACATGGGGCTAACCCACATTGTCCTCTTGAGAGTTCCTGGTGCAGTCAAGAAGTGAAAGATTCAAGCTTTTGCCAGGATAGTTTGGCAGCATTGCCATTCTGCTCTCATCTGCAGAACGAAGCATTATCTTGCAGACATTCCATTTCTTCCTATCACGAAAATTCATTTTTCCTCTTTCAAACTCTACTTGGCATTTGATTACCTTTGCATAAAAACATTGCTTCCAAAACACAGCCATTTTTAAATTCCAAAAATCCACTTAAAAAGTGTGCCAAGAGGTGGCATGCAGAGCCAAAGGGAGACAGCTGTTAATGTTGGCAGATACAGAGTACAGTAAAATTGGGTGTGATCTGGCCACTAAGAACAAAGGGCAAAGCAGGGTATTTCGGAAGACCTAAGGCACTATCCATCTTAGGTGGAAAGCTTCGACTGAAGTTTATTGTGTCATTATTGGGATTAATAATCCCCAGGAAAGTGATAACTAAGTTTGACATTATACAATATGAACAGAGTTCATTTGTGTCAGGATGGGAAAGCCAAATGCTCGTACAAGTAAATTGAAAAGCTAACCTGTCTTTAAATCATACCATTGTGTTCAGTTATTGCCTATATCTCCCAGCACAGCATGATCTTATATATTGTAAGCAGCAATTAGGCTGAATGGTGTAAGCGCAAGATACATTGGCAGCTGAACTGGATTTTGCTGTTTTATCATAGCGGTGCTCCAGCAACAATGCTCTCTTTTATAGACCAACTCCCTGATGTCCTTACTTGAGAAACAGATGCTGTCTGCAATGGATGTATCCATTGGAGGAGAGAGAAGTATATTTCCTTATGTTTGTTAACCTTAGCTCAGGATGTAATAAAGGCATCTGTAGCCAAGGTGAGCTTTGACAGATGGAATTAGAATTTCTCAAAAGAGAGGTTCAAGTTTGCTTAGAATCATGTTCTGTATATGAGATATCTAGTATTACTGTTAAGCAGAATGAAAGTAGTCGTTTTAGGTGGGCAATGGTATTATGCTAAAAGAAAATTTAATGGAACATGAAATCTTGTTATAAGCCACCAGCGATTGACTGGCATTATTTTCAGAAGAATGTTCTTCCCTTATCAGAATTGGAAAAAAAATGTTATTTGCTGGGTATAGTCTGCACACTCAAATAATCACCGAGTGAGGGAAAGCAATGTATCACTGGGCAATGTATCACTAATCACTGAGGGAAAGCAATGTACATGCAGCAATGTACATGCAATCATGTACCAGGTTGTGGAACAAATGGTCTGGCTTGTAATTAAAATAGAGCACTGTATTTTAAAGCATGCTATTTTAATTTAAGTCCTAATTTACATATGAATAAAAAAGTTCTAAAACAGGACAGTTTCTTCATGTTTTTTAAAGGGTAGGCAGATGAAGAACACAATGAATTCTCATACTGCCTTAAATCCAAAGAAACTTATAGGAATGAATGAACCAGGTTCCTTTCTTTCGTTTCATTGTCTTTACTTTCCCTGTTCAAATGATGGTCCTAGGAATGATGCAACAGCTTCCTGGCTAAGTCTTGGTAAAAAGGCAAATTAAAATCCCATGATAGCTGTTCTAAATAAGATAGGAGACTAGGATGCTCAGACCCACAAGATGAGAGGAATACAATCAGTTGTATTCAGTGAAATCAGCTGAGACTGGAAATGTTATTCTGATAGTGTTTTATGCTATTGTTTCTTGCCATGTCCCATTTTCCTTGTTCGTCTGTTCAAAGTAAAACAAGACAGTGAAATTAGGCATGACAAAGGATTCCATTTTTTGTGGTATTTTATGGTATTTTTATGGTATTTTTAATTATTATTTTAAAATGACACTTAAAAATCTGTCCCTTATTCTGCAGTTCAGCTTTTCAGATCTCTGAACATACCAGAGCAGTGGGAATTAATTAACCACACACACACACATGCACACACACACACACACACACAGGGGTGTGTTTGTGTTGTGGGTATTCTCCACATAGGAAATGGTGTGAAAAGAAGTCAGGAAGAAGTAGTAGTATTTACCAGGTGCAGAAGCTTTAAAAATGATTGCTGCAGCATTTTGAGAAAAAGGTATTAAGTTGTTTAGTCATTGCTGACCTTTTTATCTGATGGAAAATAGTTCCATCACTGTGTGGTGTAATGGTTAATGATTGTCTATTAGTAATTAGTAATTTGGGCTCTTGATAAGCATGTACTTGTGATATCAGTGATAGAGACTTTTTGTATTCTCCTGATCTCTTTCAATTGATTTTTTATTTTTCCAAGTATGAGCAACTTTTTCAATCATACTTATGCTTCTGCACCATGTAACCAAATTGCATCAAATATAATTTTATTGGCTTTGGCTTCATTATTACTTGCATGGTGAATTAGTTAGAGATAATTTATCACACAATATTGTTAGATTCTCTGCATCATATCATAATTTGGTGAAATCACATGATTGCAATGTTCACTACATTGTGTCAGATTAACAGTTTGCTTTCTTTCTCTCTGTCTGTCTGTTTCTCTCTCTCTCTCTCTCTCAGACAATATATCTGAATAGTATTCAGGCAGAGGAAATTGAGATTAAAGTAACTAAACAGAAATTTCTTTAAGGTAGGCACAATTGTCGTATTGTGCAAAGCAGTACTCTATTCAATGGGGTACTTCTTTCTTGGGGAAGAAAATATGTCTTTATTGTTAACAGATTTGGGTTTCAAAAATCTGAAGGGCTAGTAGATAGCTGTACTGGCTAATTACATTTGAAATTTGTGTGCTGTAGTGATTAAGGTATACGATTGTGGCCAAGAAGATTGTTCAAGTCCAAAAATCCATGGAGTTTCACTGGTTGATTTTGGCAAGTCATTATCTTTTAGTCCTTACAGGAGTTGGTTCTTATAAGGGAAAAGACTGAGGGAATACTATGTATATTGCATTTTGCTACTGCAGAAAAAGTAGGATATAAATCTAATGAATACATAAATATTTAGAACCTGAATAGCAAGCTAAGCAGATGCACAAACTTCATGGTTATATTTTTCCTAGGTTGGCTTGTATTTCTGTTAAATTACAGTAATGTGTGTACAAAGATATAAATTAGCATCTGAAAATTTTATGCAAAACAGTATGGTTGGGTTGTTACAAGATATAACCAATATAAGTTATATGTGATGCTCAGCACATATGTTCAGAGTTTAGAGTAGAATTTACTATTTCTGAATCTATAAACTGCATCTGGAACCTGCCATATTTTTTTCTTTTCCCCAGTCTCTTGTCTCACTCTTACCTTATGACAGGTTGAATGTAGAAAGAGAATGATTAGTAATTTCTGCACTAATTATTTGTAGAATCTCCATAGCATCATACAGTTATGGTTGAAGTGTTATAAAGTGCATTACAGTTATTATGGTACAAAGATGATTGGATGACCAGAAAACACTATAAATCACTAGTGTGGAAATGACTTCTAAGTAGGTCAAGGGTGGTAACTTGTGGTCTTTTGGAAATAGTTGAACTTTAATTCCCAGTATTCTTAAAAAACATGGCCAATGGTTGGGGATCGTTTTAATGAAGTCACATTTCAAAACATTTCGAAGAGTAGAAAATAGGAAGTACATTTATCGTGGCCACTATATCTGTGTGTGTATATATGTATATATTTATTTTTCAAATTTATATAACCACCATCTCACAAAACAGGCGACTCCTTTAAATTTTTATTAGCATGATCAAGCTGTGTTATGACACAGGTCTTTGCGATTTTCATTTTTTTATTTCCTAACGGAAAAGTTGTCTACTTACAAGGTTAGAGTCAACATTTCATTTGCAACCTTTGAAACATCAAACCTCGGAAAAACACCAACGAATTGTAAAATGCAGCTGTTGTTGTATTTCTCTCAACAAGAAATGGTCAGCTATTTCTAAAACCCAGAATTATTATTTATTTATTTATTTATTTATTATTTATTTATTTATTTATTGTTATTTATTTATTTATTTATTTAACTTCTAGACCGCCCTTCTCCCGAAGGACTCAGGGCGGTGTACAGCCAATTAAAAAACAGCAATATACAATTTAAAATCTATATAAAAGAATTAATATTAATATTAATAAATATTAAAACCTATTTCTGTTATTTTTTTCCTTCAATAATTGAGAATGTAAAGAGGCAGAATGGGTGAAATTCCTTTTCTATCTGCTAATCCCATTAGTGCCTGTATTGTTTAAATGTTGAGTTGTTTAATAAATTTTAATTAATATAAATATTTCCTTAGTCTCTGATCATTTTAATGGCATTTAATGAATTCAAAAAGCCATTTTAAAAAACTTTTTCAACTTTCTGGTGATTATATTAGACAACAAAGTATTATTTAGTCTCTGTGCCCCATTTTGCTTTAGACAACAAGTAAATGAGGATTAGGATACAGGAAGATTGATCATACTGTCCTCCTTAGAAACAGGTGTATCAAAAAACTTTGAGACAATAACCCTCACTCGTGAATAGAATATCTACACATCTTAGTGATATGACAATTCTGCCCATAGGAGTGTTTTCCAGGGCATTCCCTTAAGTGAGAAAAATCTAACGGGGCATGCATCTTACAACAATCCTCAGCACTTCTGCCAACTCAAGCTATCTGATTCTGACACCCTGATAATATATAGTGACACATTATGTCTGCTGTAGTTCCCAAGCAAAGATAAATGATAGAGGTGATGGAATTTCTAAAATGCTTTCTGTAAGCAAAAGAGAACAAAAAAAGTCATTATGAACTCTTTTTTCTGCAGAAGTAATGTTTAAGTGACAATGAGCCACCTCCATTCATTTGACATTTTCTTACCTAATACATTTACCCCTTCCTCAAAGATAATTATCAGGAAAGCACAATAGGGTTGCAGTATGAATGGGCTGGTGCACATGCTAGCATTGCTTAAGTTTGAATGTTGTCATTCAGCACAAGAAGCAGGAAAGCTAGAATCTGAGCTTGTCCCCACACATGACCAACTGAGGTTAGACACAGCTTTAAAACTCAACAGTATGATGTGATTTTGAGAACTGCACAGTATGTCTGTCATGCGTTTAGTAATTTCAAAAGGTTCATATGAAATATATGACTAGACAAGTCAAGGTAATAATTAATTCCCTTGAGAAAATGTTCATTTTTCCCTCAAAAAACTGTTCTCAGAAAGGAAAAGGATTCTTGAAAAGCTAGGAGATCACAGTGTAAGGTAACTGCCAATTAAACCTTCATGGGGTTACAGAAGTAAAATGAAGAAGGCAGTATAATTTCTGACTGGGGAGATTAGATTTTTGAGATATCCCGGAAAATACAATGTGTCATTTATCCATGGTTCTTTCATACATCAGTTCTGATCCATTGTGGCATAATACTATACATTCATAGAGCATTTATTACTCATAACTATATTTATCTTCAAAAACCAGGAAAGAGTCTAATTTTTATGCATAAAATAGAAAAATATTTCTATTTCCACATAGTAATTTTTGTTCATACAACACAGCAGTAACTAAGTATGAATATCTTGACTATAAAATTTATGTTTGAAAGGTGTGGTTGGGTAAAAAGAAAACAATTGATCTTGGATGCTGGTATTTGATCTTTGGAGCGCTGATAGATCCTTAATGCTTACAAATTGAAATGAACTGTGACAGAGTTATTCCGCATATACATCATTGTTTACATGTAGTCCTCCAGTTGTGATCATAATTGAGCCTGCTTATTACAATCATAAGTTGTGAGGTTTGTAAATTGGGTTTGTCACATGACTGACCCACTTTTATGAACTTTTTTGTAGCAGTTAAGCAAACGTGGTCATTTAGCAAACCACTGGTTCACTATGAGCCAGTTTTGCCAAAACAGGAAATTAAATGACAGTATTCAGCAAAAGCGTTGTAAAACATGATCATGTGACTGCAGGACACTGCAAATAGCTGGAAATGCAGCACAGAGAGGGTCCTAATCATTGTAACATCAAATCCCAGTTGTAAGTACCCTCAGGTGGTCCCTCATAACAAATCATCACTAAGTGACCAGTCATAAGTCAAGGGCTACCTGTATTGTGCATGGAGGTAAATAGTCACAGTTAAATATAAATGTAAAGTGAGAATTATGCTGATAGTGAATTGTTTTCTCTCTCAAAGAACATACCTGGTGGGAGAATAGCCTGTTCATAACTTCTTATTTCAGATAGGTTTAACATTCATTCTGGCAGAAACATGACTGAAAATCTCATACTAAAAGATAGGGAGAATGCCCAGTTCACTCCCTTTGTCCTAGAGGGGGAAAGAAAGGTGTATCTTTGAAAAAGAAATGAAAGTTATTTGACATTTGGGTCATTTTTCCCCCTTTTTTGTTGTTAGTTTTGGATGTATGTTTTTCTGTTTTTTGTTTTGTACTTTACTCTTATTGATAAAACAAAATAAATATTTTTTAAAACTGAAAGGGAGAAAAAAAGTAAGACAGTATGTAATATAGGGTGAAGAGAAACAAGGAGACAAAGTTCCTTTTGAATCTCAGATTTAAGCTGAAACTTGTAAGACAGACGAAATAGACGGTTATAGAGGTAAGATTCGGTGCAAGGATTGTTGGTTTCATACAGAAAGCAAAGAACTATAGAACATGTATTTTTTGCTAGTTAGTGATTTCTTGTTCTTTCTTTCATGTTTATATTTTCTGAAAATGTAGATTTTCCTTGGTAAAGGGTAACCTTTGTTTAATTTGGAAACTTTTTACCTCAGAGTTACCTCTAATTTAAAGCTGACCAGGTTCATGTTATGGTCAGGCAGAAAGTTATTCCTGCATATTTTCTGTTGAAAATTATTTTAAGATGCTATCACTAATTTTAGCAGTCCTATATTTTTCTCTTCCTTTGCCACGGCAACTATTAAAAAGCACTTAGAATGTTTGACCTTTTTTTAAAAAAAAAACATTTTGAGCCTATTCATACCTGGTGAGATTGATCTATTTTCCAAAGAGGTGATGGGCTTGTTTCCCTACTTGCATGCTCAGTAGACCAGGAGGTGGTTATAAATATTATTTCTCTTTCTTTATTTCATGTTTTCCTTTTATGTGCCAATAAGGAACATAAAATTCACATACTTGAATTAAGGGAGGGCACAAGCAGTGGCAATCCCTTAGAAAATATTTGTTGGCAACAGTAAGTACTAAGCCTTGTACCAAGACAAATGGTGGAGTGATGATGCATAAATTCAGACAAAATCTAGGAAAGGAAATGTGAAAACTCCAGTAATTCATCCACAGACTTAGCCTTGCCATTATAATCTATTTTGTGTATTTCCAGATGAGAATAAAGTCATATTCTATTTGGTAAAGTTCTATTTCATTCAGTGAGACACTTAAGTATATAGGCCAGTGATGGCTAACCTTTTTGCCGTTGCATCCCAAAAGTGGGGGGAGTGTGTGGGGGGGTGTCACACACATGTCTACCCACACCCATAATTCAATGCACCCCACCCCCATGCATGCGTGTGCCCCCCTGCTCTCCCTGCTTTCGGCACACAATGGCACGGTGGCCCTGGTAGGCCCATTTTTCCCCCTCCCCAGGCTCCAGAGGCTTTCTTGGAGCCTGGGGAGGGGGAAAACAGCCTTCCCCACCACCACCTGGAGGCTCTCTGGAGGCCAGAAACAGCCCATTTGCTGACTTCTGGCAGGACCGGAAGGCTCGTTTTTCACTCTTCCCAGGCTCCAGAGGCTTTCTAGGAGCCTGGAAAGGGCGAAAATGGCCTCCCCCCCCCAGAAGCCCTCTGTAGGCTGGAAATGGCCTGAAAATCAGCTGGCCAGCATGCACATGTGTTCTGGAGATGAGCTAGGGCAACATTCACATGCCTACCGATATGGCTCCATGTGCCACTTGTGGCACATAGGTTCGCCATCATGGATATAGGCAAAATCTCTTATAGCGTTATATGAAAAGGAACATGCATATTCCACCTATCTAGTCTCTGATTTGTTTAGGAATATGGAGGCAGGCAAGGTGCTTTGTATATAACAGATTCTTTGATGTTCATAGTCTGGTCTCCTGTCAGTTCCTCTGGAGCTGTTCCATTCTGAGTTTTTTTCCAAATCAAAAAGAGCTGACATTGATGGCAGGAACACATATCCTACAGTCTTTGAGACCCTGTCTGAAGGGTCATTATGGCATTATGTTCAAATGGTATTGAAATAATTATAACATATACTAGATTTTAGCCCTAAAATAAATTTCTGGGGCAGTTCACAGTAATACTAGTTACTAATTCAGTAGAATTAGAAAGTTAACTAAAACTAAATTAGAATAACTAAATTAGAATAAAACATGAAAATATCACAAATACATAAATTGGTGCAAGTTAAAAACCTGGTGGATCAAGTGTATCTTAACAATTTACAAAATTACAGCTAAGGTCTCATTTTGACTTTGTTTATGGGGGAGTTCTATGGATTAGATGATGTCAAACAGGTACTTTCTTGTAACGTCTGTCAATCCTATTTCTTTTGGTGATGGAGCACAAAGCACAGCATGATAATATGGGGGAAAGCTGTTCTTCAGATGTTCTGTTCATAAATCATGATCTCTGCTTTAGATTCTTTTTTAAAAATGGAATGAGTCAGTTTTCAAGTTTCACATATCCAGGGTCGTTTAATCACATGGATCCCACTTTAAAAAGATTAGTCTTTATAGATATGCATTTCACTTTTTTTCTGCTATTGCTCCTTCTTGGGCAATATTTTCAAACAGCAATGTCATCAACAACCCCAAAGTTTATTTTAGGTCAGTTCCTAGATTTCTCAGAAAACAATAACAATATGGTTTTGACTTTTCCCATTGCCTCTGTCCATTGTCTTCTTCCAGAATGTTTTTTCAACTACCCTGACAACAATGCTAAGATTTTCTTATGGTCTCCCATCCAAATGTAACAAGGACTGACTGTATTTAGTTTTTGTAGCTGAGCAAATGCCTATTGTACGTCCCATAGTTTATGCAAGGTACAATGGAATCTTAAAGCCAAGATGTTTACAGAAGGAAAGTTGAAAATAGAGTTGTTATAGATATGGCTAGTTATATACTAATGTGTAAAAGTAAAAAGTTGAGGTTGTAATATTGTTATCTTCTACTGTGCTAAAAAGAATCAGAAGCCAATGCCTTTTTCTTTCTTCCCTTATACCTCATATTTTCTTTCCCCCTTTCTTTTTTCTTCTCTTAATTTCCTATGTTTATTTTTTCTTTGTATTTTATACATTGATAAAACAATAAAAGTATATATAAAAAGAAGGAAAATTGAAAATAGAGAAGAGGTCTTTCTCAAGGAATGTATCTGTTGGGCTCTTGGCATCAGCCAAAAACTGACAGTGATCCTTTTCCAAGCAAAATTCTCATTGAGGTGGGTTTTTTAAAAATTGTGGTTGAAAAGAAGGAAGTCCGCATAACTGATGTGGCAAAAGCAGGAGACAGTAGAAGAGAAAGCAAAGAATTGGACATTCATAATCACAAGTATCAAGAACTGAAAATCAAAATTGAAAGATTATGGCCTAAACCAGCCTAGTGGTTTAGACATACTGGGTGCCACGCTAACAAATCTTGAATGGCACTTAGAAAATATGATCCATGACAAAATTTCCTCCAGCCAATTGCAAAAGGCCACATTGTTTGGATGGATCCACATATATAATTACATGAATACATTGCAACATCCTAGGTTCTTGGGAAGAACTCAGTGAATATAATGCCAACACCAGCTAAACAATTGGCAGCATTGTTGTGTAAATAATAATAACAAGAAGAAGAAGAAGAAGAAGAAGAAGAAGAAGAAGAAGAGGAAGAAGAAGAAGAAGAAGAAGAAGAAGAAGAAGAA